>JAZHYW010032596.1:0-69239 GCA_037355805.1 Ixodes ricinus
GCTCCGCTGTTTCCGCGACTGACTCTATTTGAACAACCGACCGTGAAGACTATGATATCAAACAACGGCTTCGCTGGTGGCATTTATGTGCAACTTTATAACCTTAGGCATACGGTAGGGGTGTGCTTTGCTCTCTCTATCTATGCTCAGAATGGGCGTTTTAGCCAAACCGTATTTCGAACTTCGTCAATTGCTGAACGCATTTTGTGGAACGCCGTGTTTTGCCGAACCGCGTTCTGCGTAGAAAAACCACGCCGAATACACTTCACGACTGCTTACGTATAGGAATGCGAAAGCATCATAGTCCCGCGGGCGAAATGTGTTTGCTCCGGCGGTGACGTCACGCTCCCCACTGCGCAAGGCGCGGTGCCGCCGCCGGCTTTCACGGCTTCCGTGACGAAGCATCTGCGTTGCTGTGCTTTTCTTTGAGTGTCATTTTCGAGGCGCTTCGGCTTTGACCTTGAGCGGCGCGTGTGTTGATGACTTATTTTCGGCCATCTTTCAGGCCCAACGCCGACGTCAAGCGCAACTTTTCGCGTAATGGGACATATAAGGTTTTCCCCTTGAAAACAGGCGCGCAGGAAATCATTTTATAAGAGTAGGTAAAAGTGCTCACGCGCGACAGGACTCGTCTATAGACAAAATGTTTAGCCGGGCTTGTTGGTTCATGACCGGAAATGATGCGTCCAAAGGAACGGGGACAGGTGCAGAAGCGGACGACAACACGGGGCGCACCCGCAACGGAAAGCTTATTAGGAAACCCACATGCTTAAATACCTAAAATAAACCTTGTCACTTCCAGCGTCCCCCCTTTTTTTCTAAATATAGAAATTCTTTATCTGATAAGGCCACTGACGGCTCGCTGATACAGATATCAGCCCCTCTTGTTTTGATGATGAATGCTTCGTGAATCTCTTTTATTTGCTGTGTCGCCCCAGGATGATTGTGTTTGACAACTTCGGGGTACACGGGCATCGATCACAATGCACGGCTATATGGTCTGACGGCGTCTGTCTTTGAGGGCGATAGTGACAGAAAGAGACTCGTGGCAGTACCAGTTTTCCACCTTTCTCAGAACGCACCTTTCGTCATTGAAACTGCATGATGGGTTCCTGGTCCGTAGCTCAGATGAGGTGATTGACTTCCTGAGGGGTTGGTCTAGAGGGAAGTGTGATGCCTTTTCAATCGATGTTGAAGATCTTTTTTACTCTGTCCCGCATCAGGCCCTTTTTACAGCTGTAACCAAATGCATCGAGAGGAATGGAGAAACGGCCTTCCGGAGCTCCTGTGGTATGAGTGTGGAGAGATTCATTGAACTCCTGTCTTTCTATCTTGAACATACCTTTGTGTCTTTTGATGGTGAGGTGTATGTGCAAAAACAGGGCATTTGCATTGGTTCGCGAGTGGCCCCCGTCTTGTGTGATATTTTTTAGCACACTGTGACCAAGCTATAGCTGAAAAACTTGGGAATGAAGGCGATTTTAGAATTTTTAGGTATGTCGATGATTACCTTGTCATTGTCCTCGCACCTAAGGTGCTCACTGATATGGTTGCAGTTGATTTGATGGAAGTTTTTGCGGCCTGCTCCCATGGGTTGAGGTTTACCCATGAAAGAACCTCGGGGGGGGGGGGTCTTTGCAGTTTCTAGATTTGAAACTTATGTTTCTAGAAGACCACATTTGCTGGGCTTATGAACCCCGCTCTAAGAAGGGTGTACTCCCCTACGACTCCGCACATTCCAAACTGGTAAAACGAGGTATCGCCCAGTCCTGTCTCGGAGCTGCATTGGCCAAATCCTGTCATCATGAGATGGGCAGGAGCTTCCTGTTACAGGTGGATCGTCTAGAAAGTGCGGGTTTTCCGCGGAAATCTCTGACTGACGCAGCGGACAGCCTGAAAAGGAAATATAGAGGTGTTCGCCTAAACGCCCGTGAACGGCAAAAAACCAGACCGGCCATCATTCCTTACCTTCACGCTATCTCCCACAACTTAAAAAAGTTGCGGAGCGTTACAACGTTCCGGTTGTTTTTTCGGCCCCGAAGAAACTCTCGGCCTTGTGCAGAAGGATAAATGCTCCGGAAGAGGCTAGTGAGGAATGCAAAAAGAAACACCAAACGAAGTTTGTGGATTGTAAAACATCTGTCGTCTACGATATACCATTATCCTGTGGGCGCTCGTATGTAGGGCAAACAGGCCGCTGCATTAATGATCGTGCGAGGGAGCACGCGGCAACTATCAAACAGACGCCGTCAGGCCATATGGCCGTGCATTGTGATCGATGCCCGTGCACCCCGAAGTTGTCAAACACAATCATCCTGAGGCGACACAGCAAAAAAAAACAAAAAACCAGAGAGATTCACGAAGCATTCGTCATCAAAACAAGAGGGGCTGATATCTGTATCAGCGAGCCGTCAGTGGCCTTATCAGATAAAGAACTTCTATATTTAGAAAAAGAGGGGGACGCTGGAAGTGACTAGGTTTTATTTTAGGTATTTAAGCATGTGTGTTTTCTAATAAACTTTCTGTTGCGAGTGCGCCCCGTGTTGTCGTCCACTTCTTCACCTGTCCCCGTTCCTTTGGCGCTCATTTCGTGTCTATAGGCCAACGCGCTGTCTACAAACAAGTCCGCGTCTGCCTATACCAGGTGTGGTCACTGCGTGTGCGCAGAAACCGGATAGACCCTTTCGGAAATCGTGAAATGATGCATAGATTATGCGCAGCCGCCATTAGTTGGTCTCATCGCTTCCGGCGTGAAGCCCGTGATTGGTTCCGAGTTCGCGCCGAGCACTGACGTAGCACTCGTGTGGAATGCATTTCGATCCGAGTACAGTCCGAATGCATGACGAAGCGCTCGTGTCCAGTGCGTGCTCACAGTGCATGACCAACTTAATGGCGGCCGCACATAATCTATGCATCATATCTAAATTTCGAAAAAAGGGTCTATTGCGTGAAGTGAATCGCATGCGCCGCGCCGATCGCAGCGCCACCGCAGCATCGTGACGTCAGAGCCGGGAGGAGAACGGCCGGTTATCTTTTTTCCGATGCCCTTCCCCGCAGCACGTGTTCCTTGCCTTCCGTTGTACTTTAACTGCACCTGCAAGCTGCAGAGGCTCTCGTGACGCTGAAAAGCGTTACCGAAGGTATAGGAAGCTGGAGCTCGGAGGCGGGAATTCAGCCGAGTGACCTCACTGCCGGGCTCAATGTGTTAGTGACTAATAGGTAACTGTGCCTCTAACCCAGGCTCCAGACTGATGTGTTATAGGGTCCTATTCGGTCCCTGCATCGAAACTGCTGGCAAACTGCCGTCAAATGACGTAAACAAGAAAAGTCGGAGTGTCACGCTGCCGGATGTCGCGATCCTGGCGGTTGGTCGTAGAAATGTTGGCGAAAAGCACGAGCGAACGCGAGATGTCGCTGTCGTCGCGGCGTCCCAACTCCTGGCTGGCCAAGCTTCCGTGGTCTGTCCAGCTGGATAGCGACCCGCAGTAGAACAGGCGTCTGCCACATCCAGCGCTGCTGTTGTGACGCCAGCAGGATCGTGGCTGGCGACAGCATGGCACTTTGATGACGTCTTCAGGCGGACGTCGAGGGACCACTTTTTAGAGCGCAGCTCTTAGGCGCCCGTTCCAGCGTATAGCGACGTCGCTGTTGGCGTATCCGCCCTCTAAATTTTAGCGGGAAATTGAATTGATGTTGAGGTCACGTGGCGTGAATTTTCCGGTTACATTTAGCCGGGAACCTGGCGGTAGAGGGGAGGGTACGGAGGAGGAGGATGGGAGGGCACGCAGGAGAAGGAAGAAAGGGGTAGGTACGGGAGGAGGAGGGGAGGAAGACGGGACGAGGAGAGGAGGAGGAGGAAAGAGGAGGAGAGGTTACGGAGGAGGCGGGGCATACCCTCCCTCCGTACCCTCCTCTCTCCTCCTCATGAGCTGCGCTCAAATTTCGCATTACGGAGATTTGGAAACGTCTTTTCTTTTGCGAGGTCAACACACCAGTCGCAGGCGGGTTCCAGGCACCATAACTATACAAATTACAAGCAGCTAATAAAAATCACCATAATAATAATAAAAAATACAGTCATACCACTCACATCCAAGAATATACTTCTTTTAGAGCGCAGCTCTTAGGCGGCAGTTTCGGGGTTGAGCGGCGTCGGTGTAACCGCGTGCGTTTCATTATGAAAATAATGCAACCGGGCGTAATTGCGTGTTGCGTTATGGAAAGTCTCCCGCTAAATTTAGCGGGAAAAGTTTTCGCTAAATGTAGAGGGAAATTTAAGAAACTTTCCCGCTAAATGGTAGCGGAGGGGGAGAGGAGAAGAGGGTACGGAAGGGGAGGTGGCATACCTCTCCCCTCCGTACCCTCCCCTTCCGTACCCCCTCCTTCTTCTTAAGAGTTGCGATCTAATTCGTATTACGGAAAATTGTAAACGTCTTTCGTTTTTTTATGAAAGGTCACATGAAACAAACAGTAAAATTAAGGAGTTTTTTTAGTGGGCTTTACAATTTTAAGTGGTTCAAGACAATCTTCCATAACTTAATTATGCTCACAAAACACACAGCATATTGTCGGTCGGGCCGTGAGCCATATTCATTTAATTAGGGTATCTCTAATTATAAGAGATTCATGGCAAGTGGAAGAAACCAGGCAGCGTAGGACAGACAACCATGGCCAAACATCGACCTGATGTAAATGTTCTTCACTAAATCGAAATTAATACCAATTCGTCACTGCTCTATTCACGTGTGTTTTCTTTTTTGAAAGCTCCCAAGCCAAAAGTTGCTGTGTCACTGGGTTGTTGTAGACCTGTTCCATAAGGGCCCCGGCGACGCTATTTTGAATGTCGTCAATTCCAATACGGGCGGAAACATTGTCTTGTAGCCGCTACGCCAGCAGAATACATTTAGAATTATAAGCCTAACCATTACCCATTCTCGCTTTGTCCTTCCTCATTTTCGTTTTTGTATGTTACTATCTGCAGGTTGAAATTTTCCATTAATTTTTTGTCGCCCATACCGGATATGCCCACCAGGTGTCTCGGGACAAGAATAGACGAAGAAGGTCTATACGTGTGCCCAGTGTTGACACTCAGCAGAAGAGAGGTACTGCGCATTATTAGAACGCGTTTCACAGCCAAATAGATAAAAGATGGAAGGGCTCGGACGATTATTTGAAGGGTATATGGGATGCGTTGTACACGCGATCACGACACTTCACTTATATAGAATAACAAGGCGGGTGGGGGGGGGGGAAGAAGGCTGCTTCGCAAACCTGCCTATCGAACACCACATCGTGTTCCATATAAAAAAAAAGAAATAAAATAAAAAGTTCAGGTGAGACGTCGAGAGAATGGGTCGTGGACAGTCGTAGCTGATTTATGGCCTAGACGAGGAGGATGGAAAGGGAGGGGGGAAGACGGCAACAATCGATGGAAGTCAGCCAGGAAGAGATCTCATTAACGGTAGGGAGCTCCATCGAGAGGCTTTCAAGAGCGCACGCCTCATTAAAAGCCCCCGTCCGAGAAGAAGGGACGAGTTCTGGCTGGCCTCCGTTCCACCCCTAAGCCGACAGTGCGGTGGGAGCAATGAGATCACCCGGCCAACCAACCGCCGGCCCTTTCGTGCACCTGATCACGCACTCTCCGCGTCGGTTCACTCTAAGAAACTCCGAAGCGTCTACTTTCTCTCAATGCACGCGCAAGTGCCGATCGCTGCAATCCGCAGATACGAAGCTCGGCAAAGGACGGGATTGAAAATAACTTTAGACTTTACAGAGGACCGCGAATAGCTAACGCTTCGAAAGGAATAAGGCATGCTCACGGACTCCCTAAGAAACGTAGGGCGGGGTTTATGACTTTACTTCTTGCTTCAGCTAACACAGCAATCTCATTAGGCGCGCAGGATAACGAGATGCTCGGCAGAGCATCTCATTATTGCGTACATATACTGACAACCACCGCTGACGTTGCGCTTTTTGACGCGATTTCGATCGGTCCCATCGGCTCGCGGCGTGGTCGGCTGCGTTAGATCTAAACGTATTTTCTGGATTGTCATTCGATAGATTGTAGCTATTGTCTCTCCAAGTTCTTTCTGCGAAAGTGAGCGCTCCACCAGGTTTCTTTAGGCCGTAACCACGCGGAAAGTGCTGGGTCGGCTGACGAAAGGCAGGCGGTCGATTGGCCCAGCGGCCGCGTTAGAACCGCCACCGCGCTGTCAACTTCAGGGGTTGAAGCCGAGTATGTGGAGGCTCGCTTGCTCTCAACGGGTTTCGGGCTTCCGCTTTCGTGCCGGATAAGGTATAAGTCGGCCGAAACACCTGGGTCTTCTCATCCACTTATTCGCGGCGACTTTACGGGCGAACACAACGCCCTAAGCGAGCATCATCCCCGTTTCAATGCGACTCTGATTCCATGCGATGGGTTTATAAAGCGTTTTAACGAATCGACCCGCTGCATTGTCAATAAACGCGGTTTCGGACCATTGGCATTGTAAGTATATAGACGTTAACGCCGAAGACAAGGTTGATTTGAAGTTTACGATAGATACCTCAGATTGGGAGAACTTTAACTAGAGAGATAACTTACGCCGGGATATATCGTTGCCCTCTGCGATTGGTCAGCGGTGTGTCAGCTGACCAATCGCAGCAGGCGGCGATGTCCCGCAGTTCCTCGTTCCCGTTTGGTTCCGCCGTGTAGATTAGGGACATTGGTGTGATGTCTAAGACAGGAAATGAGATTGGACTTGACTGTGCAAAGCTGGTCGAGACTTTCAAACGGTATTAACACTGTTTTATAAATATTATATATTACCGATTGAAGCGATAATCCTCGTACATATGACCCTTTGTATCCCTCAGGCTACATTCACTGGATTCTTATGGGGGAGAGTAGAAAGATCGAAGCTTAAAATTTTGTGAGCTCTCTGAAAATTATCGTTAAAAGCGTTGGCGGAAGTTGGTGGTCACAACTTTATTATCGAAGAATAACTCGCTGGAAATGCGAGGTAAAAGCTCAATTTCAAAGGCTCGAATTTTACTTTTCCGACGCAAGGTTAATTTCATGTTCGTCATTTGTACAATTTGGATAAAGTTATTGGTATTTCTTGTATGAAGAACTATAAAAGTAATAGGGTACTAAAACGCAACATCTTCATCACCTTGTGCCCTGCGATTCGTAGGCATGCAACCGTCAGATCACTTGCTCGCGACTTCCTGTGTGGAAACAAATTTAGAAAATAATATACGAGCGAAGAGAGTTACTTTAAATTTAGGCATTGCGCTGCTCATTGCTGTTTGCTTATAACAAGCTCATCGCTCATCCTTTGAATATGTTTTCCAAGCTGACAAACACGTGAAAAACAACACACCCTTCTCGTAAAAAAAAAACGATTTTTAATATTTTTTATAGTGTTCCACATGCTTCTTAAAATTGTATTCCAAGTGCTAATTTTTAATAGGAAAAAAGGGTTCGATCGAGAAATTTTTCGCTCCTATTCCGGAATTATAAGCACCCCTGCTCCCTCGCCCCGCAAGACGCACGCACGCACGCACGCACGCACGCACGCACGCACGCACGCACGCACGCACGCACGCACGCACGCACGCACGCACGCACGCACGCACGCACGCACGCACGCACGCACGCACGCACGCACGCACGCACGCACGCACGCACGCACGCTTCTTTCCCACCTCACTGTCTTTTTCAACACACACTAAAAATTAGACAGCACTTTTCAATTCGCAGTACTCCCCCTCCATGCAGGCCAATATATCCGTGCTTGATGATAATACACGCTATAGCGACGCGTCATTGGCTAAGTGCCGAACAGAGGGCGCCCGGCACTCAAGCGTTTCTTCTTGGGCGGCTAAGTGGTACAATACGCTGGAAAAGACGGAAGCCGATCCGGCGGGATTGAAGCAGGGACTCTCACATAGAATTATCGCTTCCTCGGCCTTCGATAAAGGCGCTGGCACTCGCTTGAAAAGTTTAATACAACGACGGCGTCGGAAGAGGAAGAATAAAAAATAAAAAGAAAGTATGGAGACTACAAGTGAAACGAAACAGCGCCTTCACACATTCTCGTCGATTTTCTTTACTTTTGATCCGGCCTCGAGAAGGAAGAATTTAAAGCCTTTCGCCGCACTCCGGTGTTTTTTTGTCCTTCTTTGTTTTGTTCAGGTTACGGTGGCTTCGTTTCGTGTATTTTCATCTTTCGGTTTTTTCACTTTTCGGTGAATTACTTCTTGTCTTTTCTCTCTTCTTTTCGTAGCGCCTTTTTCTTCCTGGCTTGTCGATGACGGAATGTGGAAAGCCAAAGTCAAGCCAACTTGCCGAGAGACCGGGAAGACAAAGTTCAGGCGTCAATCTGGAACTTTTTTGGGGGGGAGACCGATCTCGTGTCGTTAGGAGCCGGCAGCGAGAGGGGAAGCAGCACGATCAAAACTGTCAATTCAATTCAGTTCAATTCAATTCAGTCGAATTTAGTGATTTCATAACCATTGAGGAAGAGAAAGAAAAAAAAAGCTACACAGTGAAGCTTGACAAGTCGCCTGCCACCTTTCGATTCGTGAGTTTCTGAGGAAAACTTTGTTCGGATTATTTCAGTTGGACGGAAAGCAAGAACTAACGACAATTTTATTTTGTGAATGAAACGTACGATTTTATATGTAATTTGAAATTATTTCTTGCGACTAAATTGGCGCCATTTTAAAGTAAACGGAACAACAAAAAATGCAACAATAACATTGTAGTTTTATATGTGATTTGACGCGGAGGACAGTGTTTCATGGAGTCAACAGTTGCATTCGCTCAACGCACATTAAGCCTAAAAACTTGTCATACGTGTATGTTTGCATCGTATGATCATCTCCTACCTGTTTATAACTGTTAACCGTAGCAGTACGTATGTTGCCATTTGAAATCATTCTGATGTATCCTTGGGTTGCAACAGAAAAAGGCACTAAGAAGTAGTTTCCCTTTGATATTATTATGAAAACTGCTCTTGATAGTAATTCTTCCTACTCTAGATTAATTTATAGTGCTTTCGTGTGACTTGACAAGTTTTTTTGTTTGTAAAATTCGATGCATGGCAGTTAGTTTACGTGGTTTTCTTAATGCGTTTTCGTGTTTTAATGGCTTGACCACGCACCAACCCGTTTTCTGCAAGCAAAAGTATTTGTGTGAATATTGTGCCTTTTGTCTAACCTAAACACCACTCAAACACAAATAGCTCGAGTTTTGTTTTTATTGTTTAGTTGTATTTGCTTTTGAGAAGTTCTACACACCCATCTCGATATCTCTTAATTCCTTATGGTGACGCGTGCTCTACCGTGCGTAGAGTGCCTTGCTTTTGCTGTATCCTGCCAGAAGATATAATAGCGCCTCTCCTATCGTAGTACCATGAGCGACGGGCAGCTTTCTCTTCTTTAAATAACTAAAATACTATAGTTCGTCGGCATGATTATGTTTTTATTGCCTTTATTTCCCGATTCCCGAAACTAAGGCATGCCATATAATTGTCGTAGCCTACGTGTTTCAAATAGGCAGGTAGTAAGTTGCAACACTTATTGCCCGATCACGAATAATTACCGAACTAATGGCGGGAAGGCATTAATTGGGGACTTTCGCAAAATCTACTCTTCTAAAACGTGTTGTGGAAAATCCGAAAGAATTTAAGGATGACAATGAAATGTCGTCACCTTTCAGTATTATTATTTTATTGTTTTATTTATTTCGAGTGACCCACAAACAGCTTTACGCATCTAAGTGGTGTGCTTATCAATGCAAGATAGTAGAATAACTGATCGGACACAATAAAAAAAATGGATAGTTAGGACAAAAGAATGTTAGCAACACGCTTTCTAAATTTACGCTCCATTAAAAATATCAAGGCTAACATTCCAACAAATCTGTTCTGAATTACATACGTCAATTGAAGGCGTGTCATAGGTGATACGTGATATAAAACGGAATGATAGAGCAAAAAAATAATAATAACATCTACTAGACCTACGAGGAACGCGCAAGAAGACATAACTTAGTAGCGCTGGTGAATCAATGATACAATTTACGATCTCATACGGAAACATCAATCCATGTATCGTTCTCCTGTTGTGCAACGTGTCGCAACTTAACGCAAGGTCGCAAATTCTTTCGTAACTGTAGACATGATTCGGTTGCAAATAACGATCGAACAATACACGAACGAATTTACGTTGAACACGCTCCATTACACACTGAATTAGTCACTCTAATAAAGTTTCATACAGCTGAGGCATATTCGACACGACTGCGCACTATTGACAAAAAACAAACGTACAAAAACAAAATTGATTTAGAAAATCTGCGTGTTATTCGCGGAACGGCTTCCAGAACACTAAAGGAAACATTTGTAACTGTAGTTACGTCATGATTAAAATTAATCGCACTATTCATAATATACACTCCCAGATCACGGATGACCTCAACACGAATGATTTCGGTTGAATCTAATGTATATGAAAAATTCTGCATTTCACGCTTTCTAGACAAAAAAGAACAACTTTCGTCTTCGACTCACTTAAGAAATGACCATTTGAAAGACACCACGCTAAAATAGAATCTATATCACGCCAAAGACAGTCACGATCTTCAACCACTTTAACTACCGTTAACAACTTAATATCATCAGGAAATAACACAACTACATGTGTGTGTGTGCTAACTTCAAGAAACGATATCATTCACAAAAATGTAAAAAAAGTTTGAGGTACACCTAAGCATTTCTTATGAGTTGTGAATGCGAGAGCATGCAAGCGGCTCGTCCACTCCCTTTTTCGTCTGCTACGTACTTTTCGTCGCCAGTCGAGCGCGTGTGCTCCCCTGGGCACGCTGACCTTGGACGCTCCGTGTTAACAGCGCGCTGATGGACACGCAGCGCCATGGGGTGAGCGGTCGTGGAAACTGACGAGCGCAGCGGCCAATGAGAGCCCCGTCGAGGCGCGCCAGCCAATGGAAGCGAAGGCGAAATCCATCAGCTTTACTTCGCTCCTTTGAGATCGGGGAAACTAGGTGCCGTTTTCGCGCTTCAAACTGATGACGTCAGCTCGCTCCATGGGACAGTTAGTGCTTTCGCATTAAAAGAGTAAAGGACCAAGGATACTGCCTTGGGGAACGCAGGAAGTAGATAAAAAAGAAGATAATCGACCAGACACTCACACAAAGTTCGCTCGATGAAATAGATAGCTATCAGAAGAGACGACAGTACTTAGTATGCAGACCGTGACTAGAGAGTTTACTCAGCAGTAGTCGATGATTCACTTTATCAAAACCTTATACTATAATTAGTGACAGCTCGAGAAATTTGAGGCGTGGCTTATCACGGGCAAGCACGTGCCTTGATTTGTGATTCGATCATCGGTGTCCTTATCGCAATCTCATGGTCGGCAGAGCGATAAGATGATTCTTTAGCTCAGACTTGTTCTGATTCCAATTCCAGTAAAACAATTCCGTTACAATTTTTTTTCTTGAACGAATTGTCACGAGAATTGACAAAAAAGTGTCTAAAAAAGTAATTAAAGTACAGTATTTCGAGTAGTGCACTCTATTTCAATTACTTTTGATAGTAATTTGGTATCCTGGAAATACTTTTGATTGGGAGTAAAATTGGTATTTTATCCTAATTAAATTTCTTAGTATCTTATACTCATTATTCATTATGTATGATCGAATCCTGGAAGAAGAAAAAATTGTAGCGGGAATATTCTACTGGAATAGGAATCGGCATACCCTACTAGCTCAAAGTTGAACCAATTGCAAACTTGAAGCGGAAACGACAGAACGCGAAAAAGCCAGAAGACCAAATATGCAGACTCAAAATGCAAACAGGACAAGAAACAAATGTGGTGACGGGGGTGGGATTTTCGGGATCTGAGTCACGAACCTTGAGTCAGCAGGATAAAGATTGTAACAACAAGGCAATAATCAAGCTACAAACAAAATAAACTCCCAAAATGCAAAAAAAAAAGAGTGTTCTTTTCAAAGTTATGCGCCCTTCTGAACGCGCTTCTAGAGCTTAGCATCGGAGGTTTGGGAGAGCACAAGCGCGAGAAAGACAGCGCGTGCTTCTCCGCGTACCCTTGTACCTTTCTTTTTGATTTTTAGTCATCTATTATGCGGCGTTTTGGGTAACTTAATTCAATGGATCTGACTTTAGGGTAACCTACCCAAGGAAGTCGCGGCAAGTTCCAGGAGTATTATACGTGGGGCCTCTGTGTTATTCACTTATTCTTTTGTGCAGTCAATAATTGTCTTAACGTGAACTCTCGGATATAGTGATTATAACGCTAAGTAACACAATAAGTTCAATGCGCGCATTAAAAAAAGAAGGAAAGGAATAGTACAAGATGTGATTTCATCTACTTAAAAATATCATTTTCTAAGCAAGCACCAGATATATTATTCGTCCTGGGACTGCATAAAAGAACAATACGGTTTGTTTTGTTTGCTTTTGCTGATTGCAAATAAATTATTTTGGTGTAACTGCAATAGATACAACTTATGACAATGCAAAAGTATCCTCGAAAGTAATTGAAGTTACATTACTGTAGTATCTGTACTCTTATACAAGTTATTCTGCAGTCAAAGTAACTTGAGTAGTACTCTAAGTATTTTATAAAGAAGGTATTTAATAAATGATCTTAGATTATTTTTGCCCATGTATTTTGTCCAACAGTGCTTAAGCTATAGTCGGTGACAGGTTAAGGGTTCAGGGTAAACCCCTCCCACCTTGTTCTACTTTAGCAGAGCGAACGGTGGAAAGGGAGGCGACCTTCTTTCCAGCTTGCTGAAGTGGAAAGAGGTGAGAGGAGCTTTCCCTGAAGTCTTGACCTGGGCGTGGCAAGTTACGATCATCTTCTTATCGCTTGGCAGCCAATGAGGTCGTGGCATTGGCCCATAAGAGCGTCGAAAGAACGAACCACAACATTTTAAAGGTTGAACATGATAACAACCTGCGTTTTTAACCTGGCAGTGACAGTTAACTATAGAGTACGTTGCACTGACAGCTTATGGTCTGTTTCCTTGGACTTTCTAGACGTTATAATGCATCCGAATATACTTTTTGTTCCTCTCTTTCTCTCTTCCCCACCAACTCGTCCTCCTCTCGTCTTCTTCGGGACAGACATAGATCTACACATTCTCGAGCCATCGGGACAGCACCCAGGATTTGTGCCGGACGGCGGCATCTGCGTGATGCCCAGACGTGTTCATTACGGGGATTCATTAAGGGTCCGTGTCCCTGGGCAACAGACTAACTATTTCCTGCGGCAGTGCACTTGTGAGTGTCCGAACCGGAGAAATGAGTAATGCGGGCTGTCACGACCTTGGTAATGAGGTCAGTAGGCAATAGACGCTTATATTGCATTACGCTGGGATTTTGTACGTGATGTCATCAAGGGAAACTGGGGTCGTTGAGGAAGGTTTTGGTGGAAAGCTGGGAGGCGGTTATAGTACAAACGAAATGCTAGAACTATTTATAATAATTAAAAAAAACAATTATTGAAGACTGGACCCTCGCTAACGCTTCTTTCGTTTTCTTTGTGTCCTTGTCTGCCCTTTGAACTATTTACGCTCAACATGCTAAACCAACTGTGGCCCACCTTAATTGTTTGATATTGGCGTTGTTGCATATTAAAACCTGCAGATTGTTTTCGAATTTACGATAAGGAAAGGGGGACATTTAAGACAAACAGACAAGGCAGGCTTTCGACTTTACTGTTGTTAATATTGTGAAAGCCTTCCATTCTTTGGCTTCAGTTTTAGCACGGAGACAATTGATATAAATACGATATGTTTCTCAGACTATCTGTTCTATATACCGTAAATGTTTTTCCCATTGTCATAAATCTAAATAAAAATTAATTTTGCGTCAGAGGTTAATTTTCTATTGTTTGTTTTCGCTGAGGAATTGGCAAGGAAGGTGCCTTTTATATATTTTTAATGGAAGTAGGTTGTTAGATAAATATATTATTTAAATATCAAATTCGTACAATTTCCGTCACTGAAAAGTTTACATGCCATCCGCAGCGTGTAAATCTATCAACGTAGCTCGCCCGAGGAAAAACTTGATTATTATTTCACATCTACGTTAAAGCTTGTGATTGGACAGAAAACGTGAGATAGCTCTTCAACAGAATTTGGGAAAATCTTTTGGATATGTTTTTTTGCTAAACTTATCTTGCAAATTTATCAATTTTGTTCGGTAATAGGAATTCCGACTCACCAATCTAGATTTAATGTCAATAATTTATGTAGCTAGAAAATAAATGTCATGGTAAAGTTTTGAGTTCTGTTCGATTTCCTACCTCCCGGCTTTTGCTAGCTTCATATATATATTTTTTATAATTATTAAAAAAACGAAATACAAATAATTAGTGTTCTAGTGTAATGAATAGGATTTCATAAAAACAAAACAGATTCATCGGTGCATGCACAGCGTACTAAGATCTGCGCACCCATAGATTACAGATGAGGATAACCAAATGATGGCATTGGTAGCCCTTTATTCCAACCGCCGACAGAGTCCGCATCTGGTCAAGCATCAGCAGACACACCCGTTAGTGGAATGCAACGGCAGACATTATTCCCGCTCCACAGACATGCCAACTTCGTCCCTACGTGATCCGCCAGATGGCGCCAGCTGACGCACCGAGGAACTTCCAACCTTGAGCCACTTTCACAAGTTGCATCAACGACTCCCTGTCTACAATAACCAGAGACTGCCAGAGGACGCTGGAAGCAAAAACCTGGAGTTCATCGCAGGATCGTCTCTGCCTCCAATACCCAGAACATTATCACCGATTGCCTCCTCCAGTGGGTTCCCAAAAGACACAATCCAGAAGTTGTCTTCTAGAAAGAAAGAAGAAAAAAAGTCTTCATTAGGGAGCGCCCCGTTGACAATAAGCACCGCTTAGTACCGGTTGTCTCCACCAAGGGCGCTGAAGAAACGATGCAGAAGGCGCCCTCTGGAGTGCGTGAAAGGAAGCCTTCATCAGGGGGAGCAAATTACTTTTCCGCCGAGCGTGCGAGGCAGACAACGGCTTGAGAAGATCGTTCTGGGGCTCGCCGTAAAAGAGAGCGGACGAGCTCGATACATAGATAAGGCTACGAGGGGTCTGTCGATAAAATCAATCGGAGACGGGCTGGGCTCCTTGACTGACGTCTCAATCTTGAACCAGGGGGTGGCGCTGCTGGCGGCTGGCCTCAGCGAGCGCCATCTGCGACGAGGAGTACCACTGCGTAATCTGCACCACAGTTTACGCGTATTGTAACAGCGGTGTAGTGAGACATGGCGTGTGGCGCTTCGGTTAATCTGATCAAAATTCGCGATGGAAAGGTTTACAGACGTTCTGAGGTGACTTGGGGTACTTCATGTCTGTTCGCTTCATGATGCCCCATAATATCACACCGAATCTTGTCAGTTCGTGGAGAAGTGTAAGCGAATTTAGGTTACACGCTCTAATGGCAATACAGCAAGCTTTCAATGCTCTCAATGAGTATTCCAGAATTAAAAAATAGATGTTAAATTGAATCAATGTTATTCCTTCTGTGTGTACAGGTAGAAACAAATATGACTATACTCGCGATCGCATTATTATAGCTTGTTTCCCTGCAACATAAACAAGGCACACGGGCAGTGCAGTCAATGTCGTAAGATTTGTCAAAAAATATTTTTGTAAGCAACAGCTTAAAAAATTAACACAGGAAGTGGCACACTATGTGCACGATGTTTACTTAGTGATTCATTATTTGTAGCACTCTCATAGACGGCAGACCGATAATACGATGTTCGCTTCTTAAGCCGTCAGTGACAATAGCTGTTTTGTTAGGGTGGTGATAGTTCTCAAAAGTTGTCATACCTCGCGTAAAAGACGTCTTCGTTTGCAACCCTACAGTGCGCCCGTCTTCCGTTTATAATATTTCATACTCAAATAATTTTAGAACATACCTTTTGACATCCCTATTCTTGGAGAGATTCAATGATTTAACAACATTTTAGACGAACCCTCGACGAAAACATCATCTGTTATTCAGGAATGCCGACGACCGACTCGTTCTCTGCACGATGTCCTTCAATGCTATCTGCCTATGCAACCTTAATGACGAAAACAAAATGCGTTATGTATTATAATACCTCAGGGTGCATATTTATAAGTTTCATACCAGCCATAAAAAAAAAAGAACTGTAGCTTGTTTTATGTAGGTTTTCATGTCCAAGAAGGACTGCGTAACAATTGATAGCTACACGTCATGAAAATTTTAGCTTTTAACTGGTGCATGTGAAGCGTTTGACTGTATAAAGCGGCCTCGAAGGTCCATCAGATTGTGCCTTCTTCAGTTAGAAGAGCACCCATCGGTTAGCCCGCGCTTGGATTGCATTCCGGAAGATAGCTAACTAGAAAGCTCTAACAACTCTCACCTCGAGGTGCTGATTTGAGAATTATACTTTGTCTCATCCTACGATGGACTAAAGGCCAAAGCCAGGGGCCGCCAGGTCCAATCACGTTCCACTTTCATGCCTGACATTGATTACGGGTGGACGAATAATGTTTCAAATCAAAAAGCGCTGCATCATTTCTATAGCTTCGACACTGTGAAGAGCCTGGACATCGCTGGCTTTTTTTGCAATGTAAATCTGATGAGTCACTCAGTGCTATTTGATTCTAACCACTGTCCGCCAAGCTCCATCAGTGATCCGAGACGCGGGCACCGATACGTGCATCGAAGCGAAATACAGCGCAATTAGGTGACTCATGATTGGATCTGACGGTCTGTAGCTTTTGGCTTTTAGTCCATCAGCTAGGATGAGACGAAGTGTATATAGTGAGCGCCACATGCAAAAGCTTTCGAGCCACCGTGACGCTGCTTTTACATCGCACAAAAAAACGCACGGTGTTCGCAACAGATCGCGATGACAGAAATAACGGCAGACACACCCTCGAGAATGTCGAAAGCATTGTGTGCTCGATACTGTATGCGCGCTTCAACCATGTCAAAAGACGTTCTTTTTTTATGATTATGCAAGAAAGAAACACACTTCAGACAGTAGAGAGTTTTAGGGAACCGTTTTTGTACATCCGATACGGTACAATGGGCCCTCCACGTACGAACTGCGGATATGCGAGTCTTTTGTGGTAGCGCATGCGCAGTGCGTACCGGAGAGTCCATCGTACCGTATTGGATGCGTAAAACGGTTCCCTAAAGCCCTCTAGTGTCTGCAGACTATCGTCTGTACGGTGTACTAGCGGTGCGACCGCAGCCCTGCGGCCGTGGCCGTTGTAGTGCTTTATGTCTATAGACTATTCATCTCAGTATTTTCCAGACTGGCGGATAGAGGGCGCTGACGCAATCGCCGTCATTAGGTTGTTTCAAGTTGGTTGGTTTCAGGCTCATTATGCACGCGGTTGTATTGCTGTTTTTTTTTTTGCCGTTTTCGCTTAATTTGATAATACAAATGTGTTCCTTGCGGCACACAACCATTGAAACAGTGGATCTGAGCTACTTTGAGATAGAGGTCGGCATTTTAGGTCGCCCTCACTCACCCTCACCCTCACAGCCACACTCACCTAAGCCCCTCACTCACCCTCACCCTCACAGCTACACTCACCTTCAGCCCCTCACTCACCCTCATCCTCACAGTCACACTCACCTTCAGCCCTTCACTCACCCTCACTGAACCTCACGCCCTCACGCACTCATGGCCCTCACGCCCTCACGCACTCACCGCCCTCACGGCCCTCACGCACTCATACCCCTCACGCACTCATGGCCCTCACGCCCCTCACCGCCCTCACGGCCCTCACGCACTCATACCCCTCACGCCCCTCACGCACTCATGGCCCTCACGCCACTCACCACCCTCACGCACTCACCGCCCTCACGCACTATACCCTCACGCCACTCACCGCCCTCACAGCCCTCACGCACTCATAGCCCTCACGCCCCTCACGCACTCACCGCCCTCACGGCCCTCACGCACTCATACCCCTCACGCCCCTCACGCACTCATGGCCCTCACGCCACTCAGGCCCGCTTCAGATGGGGCAATTTCGCCCAGAAACTTGACGTCGCAACACCAGCAACACGGGCCGCCCGCGTTCACACGCAGCAACCAATTGCTGCAATTTGCCATCATCATCATGAAATTTTATTTTTCTTGCACTATTTAGACACACAATTACGCGCTATAAACGTGTTTTTATGCATTTAAATTCTCGTTGAGAATACTAATGCATCTTTCTGAAACAGTTTATTTCCAAAAACGATCAATTTCAAACCAGAACCAAGTCTTTTGTTGTCATCATCACCGGCACGAGGTATCACGTGAAAATATCGCGTCCCTGATTGGATGCAGCCGCTTCAAACGTCTTCGAATTGCTCCGAGTTGCTCGCTTGTTTCGAGCCGGACCCGATCTCAGCAATTCGTGTCGATCTAGGGAAAGCTAGGGAACAACCCGCCAGCAACACCAAAATTGCTGAGAAAGTTGCTCCGTCTGAAGGGGGCCTCACGCACTCACCGCCCTCACGCCCCTCACGCACTCATGGCCCTCACACCCCTCACGCACTCACCGCCCTCACGGCCCTCACGCCCCTCACGCCCCTCACGCCACTCATGCCACCACTCACACGCCCTCACGCCCCTCACGCACTCATGGCCCTCACACCCCTCACGCACTCACCGCCCTCACGGCCCTCATACCCCTCACGCACTCATGGCCCTCACGCCACTCACCGCCCTCACGCCCCTCACGCACTCATGGCCCTCACGCCCTCACGCACTCACCGGCCCTCACGCACTCACGGTCCTCACAGCCCTCACGGCCCTCACTCACCCTCACACTCATGAATTTTCCTGGTTCAGAAACTCACTCACCCTCACCTCACCTGTGAAGATGAGGGTGAGTGAGGGTGAGTGAGGGCCCTCATGAGTGAGGTTTGCCGAGGTGGCTTTGAGGACCAGAAAGTGTTTTCAAGACTAAATTGCGAGCTTATTTTCTTTGGAAACGACTGAACTGATGAACAGGAAGGATTATGTTTGTGGCCGTACCCGCTCTCACCAATTCTCAGCGAAATAAACAACTGAAGAGACTGATGCATGAATGCATTGTGAGAAGCAGGCCCACAACCTGATTAACAATGTGCTGAATCCCGAAGCACAGATGAGCTCGCAAATTAACTGATCACTGTTTGGTATACGTGGACACAAACGTTTTGTAAACTTCGGAGACTATAACTCAGGGATATAAAGAGAAGCGATCATGTATTTGCCTGTTTCCTTCGAATAAATTAAGTGCCCGGAAATATTGCGATAGTTCAACCTAGGCCGAATAGGAATATCTTTAACTATCGGCCCCGCTACAGTGGTGGTTAACAGCCGTTTCACAATACTGGCCCTAAGAAACAATTAGTTTCTTACTATGGACGACGTTGTTCATGACGTTCTCAAGGAATGAGATAAATGACGCGCCCGTTTAACGATGTCTGACATTTGGGTTCCGTAAAATTTGCCAAATGTAATTAATGTTTGCTGCGTGAGAGCAACCTTCGGCAAATGTGACTGAAGTCGCACGCTAGGCACCACTCCCGGACCTGTGTTGACAGATCTTTAGTTGTTTTGACAGATTCGCTTTATGGATTTCGGCGTGCGCCAGCCACTGAAAGTAAAATCGCCATTCGACATCGACAACGCTGCGTTCGAGTGATTTTTATGCAGGCGTCTTTTTCTCTGCGTCACGCTGGGCACCAGGCACTTTCAAGCTGTCTGTGACAGCTTTTTACGCAGGAAGTCCCAACCCTTGTATTCAAATAAATTAATTGAATTTAACAAGTTATAATAGGAAAATCTTTAAAGCACCTGTAATACTGCAGACATATGGGACCGAAAACGGTCTACAATTTCTTAAAATTAATAAATAAGTCGATCAAGCTGAATGTTCGTATCGCAAAAACGATTAAGAACGTCGAACGGATGCAGGTGTGAGATATGAACAAACATATCGCCTGATGTTGGCGTATACCGTTCTTCCTAGCATCAGGTAAAAATGTCCATTAAACGTTCGTTACCTATCTTCTCTATGAGCTCTCCCATATCACCAAAAGCCACTGTTTTCGATCTCTTATCAATACAAAGCACGTTGTTTTTAGGAAACACGCATAGTGGCTTCTTAATGTGACTATTCTTGTCACATTCCTTGAGAAATCCGTGATAGAAAATATACTGTAAATGACTCCGTTTTCCTGGGCGCGATATTTCGCGAATCTTGGGAAGTGGGAGTTTCGTGAATATTTCGCGGACTGCGAAATTTCCAGATTGGGAGTTGCATGGTGTATCTTAAAATCCTAAAAAATGTGAAAATTAGGTTCCTGCGAAAATGGAGTCGTCTAGAGTACCTTGCGCTTCTTATAGTAATCTACGATGTGCGTGAGCGCTAACCAAGCTTAATAAGTGGCTCTCAGTTTCCGGAACTGCCCATAGACGCCCTGCTTGCACGAGTAGTACCCCCCCCTCAGTCACCACGACTCGCCTCCCGTTGTTCAGACTGCGCCGGACGGCTGCTATGGTAACTGCAGCGTATTCCATGGGATACGTACGTTTGAAGCACAGCCTCTAGATGGCGTTCCACCGTGCTCTATGGAACACGCAGCTTGTAAACAAAAATCTAGATGGCGCCTCAAACGACGGAAGGCAAGCTAAAGTGAGTGAGGGAGAGGTACCTCACTCCGCGAGAGTTCCACAACTGAGGTAACTTAATAACGTTGGCCCTAATGCTGATTCCTGTGCCTCTGGCCTCTTCACTGGTATCGGGTACGCCGATCGTGAAAATAGTCAAAAAGTGTTAAACAACTGCGGAAGTTGTGCACATAATGATGTAATGCTATTGGGCAGTAAATATGTGTATCGGACGACACTTTACGAATTAAGGCAAGAAACGCGATGAAACGCGAGGAAAAAAACACGATAGCAAAGCATCTGCCAAGGCGTGGAGGGGAAAGCGCAGCGATGAGTTGAAGCAACCTGATCGCAACCGCATCATGTGATTCCAAGATGGCAGCGCCCATGCGACGAAGGGTGAAGAGGTCTACGGGCGAAACCAACCGTATTTCAACTGTATGTTGTGGATGCACGTGGTGGTTGATTTACTTGTATGAACCACCAAAAACTGGTTTTTTTTCATTATGTCTCCGCCTCCTCCTTCCTAAACTTAAAACGAAACAGTTACTTCGCGCAGCTGGCGGAGTTTGATCCCCGCCAGCACTTGTCCTTTCTATCTTTCTTTTGTTTGCATGACTGGAATGTTCCAGATGACTCGAGAATCTGGTTGTTTGTTCGAGCTGGGAAACATCTAAATACCCACGCGCTTACAAAAGGAGCTTCGCGTGGCTGCTTGAGGCAGTCGTCCCCGTCAAAGTTGTCTTTGTTACGTTGTTTCTCGGCACAAGTTCGCCGGATTAAACGTTCATTTTGAGTTTTAATATTCAAGTTTATATTTTATTTGTGACAATATTTCATTACCAATTCTCCAGATGCTTACCTAAAGGGAGTCGGCAAGCGAGGGATTTGCTGAAGATTATTTTATTACTCCCGGAGGACGACCCTACCGCCTCTTATATGTGGAATAGCGCAGCATACACTTGGTGCATTCTCATGACACTGATACCGACACCATGAATCTTGGAGAATTAAGAAGCATTAGGCATACTTTTTAATTTAGGCTCTAATGTATTGATTATCGAACAGTATTGTTCAAATTGCTCGTTGTACAGATTCTTCTTACTCGTAAAATCGTTTTTTTTTCTTTATGGGCGTGGGTGTCTGCACGTTTTTAAGGGATAAATTATGCGTACTGCACTCGAAAATCCCTGTCTCGCTGCTGCTGCGGCATGTACGAGGACAGAGAGCTGGTCAAGCCGTGTAATGCGGATTTTTTTGTCGGTTTTTATTATTTACGTGAAATTATAATAAAAGCGCATTTCTTCGTTGGATCTCCAACTTAGCAATTTCTTTAGCATTTACACGTCTCAACAAATTGTTTCACAAACGAGCTTGCAAGGCCTGTCGAAGCGGAGCGACGGCGAGTCTGCAGAGACCCAAGATACTTTGTGTTTGTATACACGTGAAGAGGGTCTCTATACGCGCGTATAAAACAGCAAAAAAAGAAGAAAAAAAGAACACTTAGTGAGAAGAAGAGAGAAGATGTCTTAACGTTTTCTTATCCGGGTAATTTTCAGTCCAACGCGGTCACACTTCCAACCTGGTCGACGTTACAGGCGACACCCGTCCCAAGAATGGAGCGCGTGGGTGTTTTTGACGTACACTATACGCCTGGGCCGAGCGGGCTCCGTCCGGCCCGTATTAATTTGCGCGGGAGAGCCGAGAATTTAATAAACTGGGGCCGGCGGAGGAGGGACAGGACGGAGAGTGAGCCGCGATGTGCGCGCCAGCCAAGCAGCCGGGGAAGGTGGCGAACTCGTTGATGAAAGCCCGACACTCTCCAGCCGGCAATAACCGCGGACCTGATCCACGCTCCCTTACAGGTTAGGATGGACCGCGCCGGACGCTACACGAGTCAGCGGAGCCAATGCAATAAAATGCCGCGTGAGTCTTCTCGTACATCATAGGTGTTCGCGCTGAAGACATGATGACAGACTATTTTGTGCCACCAATGAGATAGGACCGCCGTACAAGCAGCAGACACGCTTCGGATGATGTCTGCAGAATGTGTAATCTGTTAGCAGCGAGGGCGCGGCTTACAGGGACCTTTGGGAGGAAGCAGCAACGCGCGCGGCGGGTCCTGCGGTCACGTGATGCGTTCACGGCGCCGGATTGGCTGCGATTGCTCGTAGCGTCCAACTGCGGTCCGTCGTTGTAAGGTGGAAAGGAGCGTTGAGGAGTCGCGTCGTGGCCACGTGGCGCCGCGTCTGCTTTCTGCCTCGCGTGTTTCCGAGGTCGAAAGCAGGCCGAGCGTTTCTTTTTGGTTACGGTGGTCTTGGAGGCGACACTTGCTGTGCGAGTTGGAGGAGTTGGCAGCGCCCCTCCAAAATGAGATGTCGCGCTCTCGGTGGCGACGTGAGGCTTGTGAGGAGGGGCCCTCGCAGGAGGTTTCCGCGGCAAGGTTTTCGAGGAAGACGTAGCTGCTTTTGTGCGCAGAGTGTACCTTCAAACAACTCCGAAAAGAAAGGTTACATCTTTAAAACCTTGTTTTTAGTGTATTTCTGAGCCTCAGGTTTTCATCATTCCATCATCATCATCGGGCACGCTGATGGCTTTGGCGTTGAATGAATGAGAAGGGTTATCGGCGTCTGGCACCGTTATTAACGCAGTTGCAGTGACAAAAGTGGTAACCGCGCCTCTTCTCGCCTTCGGAGGGGAGAGCGACATCGCTCGCCCTTCCGATTTGTTGCACCGATTAAAGGAAGACCAACGATTTGGATTCCACAGCCGATCAAGCGTCAGTCTATAATTGACCTCACCTGACTCTTCGGCTGTGTTGTATCAGTAGCGCAAGTTAAGATGGCGCTCTGTTGGAAGTCCGGCGTGGACGCGGTGCGGGAGAAAGGTGTTTTGTTTGCTGTGTTCGAGAAAACGATGAACTTTGTGCACTTTGCTTGATTTACTCTACAAGTTCAAGCGTCTTCGGTGATCGTGGCTGGAACCTCTTGACGCATACCGAGGTTGACGCGCATCTGTGCAGTCTCTATTCTTTTTTTTTCGGTAAAGTGGGGGTCAGAGGGATGGCATGGTAGGCTGTATGTGACAAAAGCCTTGCACGTCGAGCGGAAGCAAGGTCCGCAGAAACTCTTCTCTTCATCATCTTGTGTGCCACGAAAAATTAATCTTTTCCGTCACTCAACGGACCATGGTAGGCCTGAACAATGGAACGTCGACTCCAACCTAACGCCCTCGCGAAGTGTCTCGTCTGCACGGACTCTGAGATCAGGGCTCTTGTGTCGGATTTGAAAGTGCCGATGCCGATCAACCTGACTAAGCTATACTAAGCTAACTCTGAGACTTAATACATAGAACTGTCTCAGGTAAGGAGCCATCTGACTGTTAAGCACCTGATCGCTAGCGGAACGAAGTTATATCTGTCATTTTTGTAACGCCGATAAAGGCATGCAACACTCGACAAATAGACTTTTTTTTCCGTCGACACCAGGGTTGGCTTGCTAGAAACGGCGCCTCGGCTGAGACTGGGTGGGAGAAAGCACTGCCAAGGCCAGCGCACGAGCTGAGCGGGACTCAAACCACGTCTCAGGCGCTCTCGCGCCCCAGCTTCTTTCACCCAGTCTCAGCTGAGACGCTGCTCTAGCAAGCCGGCCCAGATCATGCTGTCACTGGCACTTTTTTCCGTGTTCACCACAGCGTAGACGTTTCTTGAACGATCGCTCTGCACACTCGCTCGGAGGCTCAAAACGAAGTTTGTAGTGCACGTTGAGCACAAATTGCTGCGCTTCTCTTCCAAATGCGAATTAAAAAAAAAATGTTTCTTGCAAAACTTGTTTGGAAGCGAGTTGGCGAAGGAAGCACAGGAGCCCCCAGTTGAGACGAGCCTGCCATTCCATGGCCATTTCGGCGAACGTAAGAGAGCGCAGTTGGCGCAGTTACCTTTGTCATGTGACATTTTAAACAGACTGCAAGATAATTTTAAAGCTCAAATTATTTGTTCCAATAAATATCTAACTTGGGTTCAGTTTGTACATAATAACTTTTAAATAGAAGACTTCATCCTGAAGAAATATTTCTTTGTAGTACGTCAAATCGGCCATGATGCAATGAACGCTGAATAAACGAACTTGACGATAACGACAGCGTTGCCAACCAGAAGTATAGTTTCTTTAAACATGCTACATATTCATACGTAAAATATCACGTTTCAGAGCTTGATTAGAACATAAAATATGCATCTCTGGTGCAAAACACAAATATTACGTTAAGGACAACGGCTGCGCACTTTGTACTCTTAATTTCAAAGTCTTTGACGAACTAATTTGCGATGCGGAAGAATGCCTTGCCAGGGCCTCGTCACAGCCCTAGCCGTCCGCTGCGGTTTAACACAAGATGGAACGAAGTATAGACGGCGCTGGGGGAAGGTAAAGGCAGAGTACCTGCATATGCTCCGCTTGTGGATAGGTAAAGGATAGGTATTGTGAGGTGGTATTGACTGACTTCGGGTAGATGACCGGAAAAATCTAGTACTACGACCTTGTTATGAGGTAGTCATGCGCGATAGTGGATGTTGTGTTCGAAGCAAATTCGAGACGAATAGTGACATTAGACGAATATTTTCGAATAAAAATCGAAAAGTTCTTCCAAGCCTTTCACTACTGATACTTAAACGGAACCCCAGCTAAACTCATGAAGGTTGTTCTCAAGCTTCCTCTCCATTTATAAGCTAATTTTAATCTAGCTATATTTAAATTCACTATATTTATATTCACATGTTTATTTTTATTCTTGTTCACGAACTATATTCAGAAAGTCGAATGCCCTGGGTTGGCGAGTAAACGATCAATTTTACGTAAAGTGAAGCATATAGAGATACCCAGCTATACATAATTTAGTTGATTTATAAATATTGCTGTATGAAAATACTCTTTCTTCAATCTCGAATATCAAAGAGGAAGAACAAATCACGAATGATGAACGCCGGTTGTCAGGGCTTCCCTGCCTAACATATACCCTTGCATAACAGTCACAGTTTAATTTTGAAAATTTTACTGAAATGCAGATTTTATCATATAGAGACATTTGTTTCATTTCAAACATACTAGGCGCGCGCGTGATTCATCCAGCTTTGAAAGTGTGACTTTCTCCACGGAATTGCGATATTCACACTTTTCCAAGTGTTGATCGCGGCGGATTACCCCGTTGAATGCGCTTCACACTGAACACCGGTGCACCACGGAGAAGCAAGCTCCACGGGTGTCGCTTCTCCGCAGGGCACCGGTGCTCGGTAAGAAGCGCGCTCAACGGGGCCAACCCGCCGCGACTAACACTTGGAAAAATACGAATGTCGCAGTTCCTCTCGAAGCGAATATCGTATAGCGTATTATTCGAAACAACAATTCGAAATTTCGAATAGTCGCACACTATGATTTATTGATTTACAATACCTTCAGGGCCATGAGGCGTTAGGAGAGGAATAAGTGTTATGTACAATGATGAAAACTGCGTCTCGAAATTTGATGGGGTCCTGGATGGTGACGATCTCTTAGGGGAGGCCATTCCAGTCTACAATTGAGTCAGGAAGAGGGGCATGCTGGTAAGCTGTGGAAGAACACTGCGGCCGGGCTATTTTATTACAATGATCGAGTCTGGAACAAAGATAAGCCGGTGATGAAAGAAAGGGCTGATTTAGAAATGGCTAATAAAAAGCTTTATAAAAAATAAAAAAAATAGACGGAAGATTTTTCGACGGAAGAAGACGGTGGGAGAGAACGGTACGATTTTATTTGGGAGATACTAGAACAACTTTAGGAATCGGACTTAATAAAACGTGCAGCACTGTTTTGAACAGATTCAATGTAGTCTGTTAATGTAGCTTGATAGGAAGTGGCAGATTGATGATGCGTATTCTAATTTAGACCGGACCAGGGAAAGATAGACGAGCCATTTTAGGTGAGGAGCGGCGGATTTGAAATTGCGGCGAAGGAAACCCAAGCTGTTGTTAGCGGAACTTACAACGGAGTTATTACGGTTTTCCCCGGAGAGGTTTGGAGTGAGAGAGACACCGAGATTCTTATATACATAGGTAGGTTGAAGACGAATACCATTGAGAGTAAACTCAGGGAGATTTTAAAGAGGAACAAGAGAAGGAAATAATTTACATTTTCTGACGTTAAAGGATTACTGAACCGACATTTGGATTTTGCAAACTAAGGCCGCAGGAGCTTGATCGCGACGTTACGAACTCCAAAACCTCACTCATACATCGATGTCTCAAACGAATGGCCGTATTTTTGGAAAAGAAGGGCGCAATCAAGAGAGGACTATGACGTCCCAATCCTCCTGGAACAGTTGAGAATGAGGGAAAGCGGCCTCGCTTCTCTCCTCCTCGCTTCGGTTCATCAGCTCGACGGGACGAAGCGAGGAAGAGAGGGAATGATAATCGTACGTAAGCACGTCGTCGGCTCGTCGGCCGTGTTCTATCGCACATTTCTTTTCCAAAAATACGGCCATCCGTTTAGAGATATCGCTGCATGAGTGGTGTTTCTGGGTTCTGCAGAGTCCCGCCTATCGCTCCGGCCTGGTTTTGTGAGCTCGAAATTTTGGTTCGTTATTCCTTTAAGCGTCATCTCCCAGTTAGTACACCAGTTACAAACTAAGTCGAGATCCTTTTGTAGTGTTAAAGAAACATGCCGGGATGGTATTTTCCGGTAAAGTACACAGTCGTCGGCGAATAGGCACATGGATGGGGATATATGAAAAGGAAGATAGTTAATGTAGATGAGGAAAAGTAATGGACCAAGCACCGTTCCTGGGGCACGCCAGATGTTACGGGTGCCAAAGCAGATGAATGATCGTTAGCATAGACAAACTATAATGGCGTTGGGAGAGAAAAGATTTGGTCGAGAGAAAATATATTATTTACAAGGTTTAATGACGATAGTTTAAGGAGCAGTCGTTTATGTGGAACTTTGTCAAAAGCTTCAGCAAAGTCGAGAAATACGACGTCAGTGGGGAAGCCATAATCAAGGTTACCGAACACATTGTTTGTTAGGTAGAGAAGCTGGGTTTCACAGGAGTTGTTTCTACAAAAGCGGTGCTGCGCTTTGTTTAAAAAAAAAGGAAATAGAATTGAGGTGGATAGATAATTGCTTGTGAATTACGTGCTTGAGTATTTCCGAAGATACAGAAGTTACGGATTTTGGCCTATAGTTTAAGGGAGATGATTTATCACCGCTTTTGTGAACCGCAATGACCTCGCCAATTCTTCGACCCCAGCAACTGTCGGCTTATCTAATCATTGCTGGAAAATTTGTTAGAAATAGGCTTGAGGAATGTTTTGTGCTCTGCAATACTTTGGGGTTGATATTAACGACACCGCTGGACAACGGTATTTTCAGTGGTGTTACAATGTTAACAAGGCATCAAGATCAACACAGGTTGGGTCCATAAAAGGCGTTGCTAGTTACAGGTAATAACGATGCTAAGGTACTATGTGCGGTGAATAGGGCAGAAAGTATATTATTTAAAACTGTGGCGCACTCATTATTCTCGATGATGTTTTCTAAATTATCTGTGAGTGTCAGTGGGGGTACGGTACATGATTAACAACAATTTGAAATTTGCGCGGGTTGTTAAGTAGCATAGATGGAAGGGTTTCTTGGAAGAAAGTATGCTTCTGCTGCTCTAATAGAATTTTATATTCCGTGGCACATTCATTAAACAGACCAAGCTAAAGCTGTGTCTTGTGTTCTGGCTACTTGAAAACGTTTTTTTTTTATTGCTAAGGGTTTTTAATGAGCGTGAATACCAAGGGTTAGAAGACCGAGAACTGATGGTAATAACTGAGACATGAGCTTCAATGAGTTGCAATAAATTGTTTTAATAAGGCACCTATTTTCATTTACATTTTTGTCATTAAAACCCTCCAGGAAAATTGAAAAGAAGTTCAAAAGGTCTCGGTTTCAGCTTTTCATTGTTACCACAGATAAGATCGTACAGCTATGTCCGGTAACCATTTTTAGATTTGATGAAAACAATATATTTTGCTGCCTCCATGCTCAGAAAAATAAAACCAATCTGTTTCAAAAAAAAATGTGTCCGTGCGAAAAAAAAAATGGTAAGCACCTTCTTAGTCACGTGCGCGTTTTACGTATCGCGTGATGTTGGCATTTCAAACAACTTACAAAAAACAAAAAAAAACGTTCTGGTTGCGGGGGTTTAGAAATATTTACTGACAAATTAGGCATAGAAAAGATTGACCATAAAGCGGTAGTTATTGTGAAAAACAAAATAGCAAACACGGCACATTGAGCAATATTGCTCAGGATTATGGATTTTGTTTCTCCCTATCTGTAAAAGCTAATGTCTTCAAACTTTGCCAGTATGTTGTCCTGCATATAGTTCATCTTTGCACAAAATATTGTTGACCTGGTTAACAGGAGAAATTAACAAGAACTGCTCACACAGGGGCATTTAACTAAATATGCATTAGTTTGAAAATTATTTTTAAAAACAGGCCATCTTTAATATTCTTTTAAACTCTCCGAAATTAACGTTTATATTATGTACTAACAGAGTCTGCAAAACCATAATGCAATATTTGTGTGGCTTTGAAGTTATAAATCGAGAAATATGGTCAAATTGACGCTGACGCGGTTGTAATGAATGGGGCATGCACTACACGTTCTTTACAATTTCATTATTATTAAAAAGAACGTAAAAATGCTACGGGGTGGACAGGAAAAGACAAATTGACAGCAGAGAGGTGGACGGCAGTTTTGAAGGAAAAATTCCTAATACATTTTCGCACAGCCGACCAAAAAATGCCCATGGGCCGGAGCGATCGAGAGGTGCCACCCTGTAACATGCTTCGCGGTGCCTGTTTCAACAGCCGGCGTGTAGCGTCCCTGTCTACGCGACGTAAAGGAAGCAACCGGAGCGACCTTGCAAACAGATCAGCCTACAACCTTGACGGTAACATGATATAGGAGGTAGGGCGCGGCAGAACCTGAACCTGCGCCGCCTGTGAACGTTAATATATACGCCGCCGTAAATAGCCGCACCACGCAAAAATAAAAAATCTGTATTTTTTTTTAGCTTTTACAAGATGCGCGCTAAATACCTCTTCGACCAAATTGATTTGCCCCCCCCCCCCACACACACACACACAGTGTTTCTAAAATCAAATGCCAGATTTACTTATACTTCACGCTGTAAAAACGTCCAAAACTACATGTTCAACCTTTGACCACCGTCTCATGGATACTGCCATTTTCTTTCTCGCTCAAGCGCCCTCATTAGCATTAGGTAGCGACTTTCCCTGCAAATGAGGCCCGCACCTCTCTCGGCTGTCCCCTTTCCCTTTGAACAACACCCTACCAACAAACAAACGAACCAGAACACACAAAACCCCAAAACAATATTCCACACCTTAAATAAAATGCGTCCTGAGCGTGGTATTATAAAACCACCGTAATTAAGGAGATCCTTTTTATTTTCATTTACATAATTACAGCTTGTTTCGAGGTCGGCGCCGATCCCTGTTATTGTGGCTACAGCCAGTCTTCACACCACTGGAAACTGCTGCGGTATTTTAGCGTTTTATCTTTCTAAATATTTGTCGTTTCGTTTTTTTTTTTTTTTTATCATTCCAGAGCGCGCGAAGATCGAGACGCGGGAGATGAGCACGGTCGGGAGAAGGGACACTTCCAACGCGACGTCCCTTGCATGCAACAGCTGTCGACCGCGCGGTAGTGGTATAACAATCATCCTCCAGAAAAAAAAAGGAAAAGAAAGCGGAACAAAAGAATACAAAGATTGCCGCCAATTCAAAATATTCGGAAGCTGTCGAGCTGCGCGCGTCTCGACGCGGCAGCAGCCCTCCGCTTTCGAAAAAAACAACATCCCCAGAGCCTTATTTTCCAGCGAGTTCTCCATATGGCTCGGTTCCCAGCTCAAGACGCCTACCTTACCCTATCCTTGGCTTCACCTCGCCGTGGAGCACAGCGGATGCTGCGTGACCCGTCCCAGCCGATACAGCGCGCTGAAATCGTCAGGTGGCTATACGCGGGCATCGCGCGTCGCTGCGGTGCGCGTGGTTCATCCTGCCCCATATCACGTGATACTCGGACGGTACATGATTGGCTCTGGTTACTCCTAGCTTCCGCTGCCGTCCATCGTAGGGTAGAGGCGTCTATAGCCTACTGCGGAGAGACCGTGGCTCTGCGAGTGGACAAGCTATACTCTACGAGAACAAAAGATGCTCGGGGGGGGGGGAGGGGGAGAGGAGAGAGGGAGGGAGGGGAGGGGAGAGGGGCGCAGAAAAGGAGAGGTTTCATAAATTCTACGCGTTTCGTTTTGAAAGTGAACCACGTACCAACGCTACGAGTCGTCCCCAACCAATCGTGTCACTTGACGTTGCTAGGGGAGCTTGGGGGCGATGGGTGGAGCGTGAAGTCACGTGGGAGCGCATCCGGCTCCTGGTTGGCCGGCTCCAATGGCTCGTGGTCGCCGCTCGGTCCGTCGTAATGGAGTATTGTGTCGAGAAGGAGCCGACGAAAGCGCGTTTTCCTCGGCAACAACGTTTTTCGATCACCAACGCTTTCTCGGAGGGATTTTGAAAGCACCTAAGTGTTGCGAGTTCTCACCTCGAGCTGCTCGCGTATAGTGTGGGGGGTTTGTGTACCTTTGGGCTTTGTAAGGTTTGAGCGATTGTGTATGGGCTCTTGGAATTCGTGTTGCAGAGTGCGGGGAACAATGTGGATATGTGATCTCGGCTGCGTCTGTCGGTCTAAGACAGCTCTTCTCGCCGGAGTTGAATAATAGAAGAGAGTGCGCCGGATGCTCCCCGACCGTATTTGTTCTTGCAGCGTGCGGTTAGAGCTCTTGGAGCAACTTGAACCATGTGTCTTCCACATTCGAAGGGCCATAACTACATAAATGGCACGCGCGAATATAAGTGCATTCGTGCCGGTGTATAGCGATCAATATTATTCATTTATTTTACGTCCGAAATGGCGCATTAGTCTTCTAGCTGCGAGAGGTTTGCCGTTTTACTCGAATAAATGACTGTGAGAAATAAACGGTTAATGTACAATGAGCTGTTTGAATGATAGTAGAGAGGTCGGTTTAAGGTTCCCTTTTCCCCTTCCAATGTATACTGTTGGTAAAATAAATACATTTATTATTATTATTATTATTATTATTATTATTATTATTATCATATCAATTTAAGATCTTCAACATCAACAACAAAGGTAGCTGTCATTTTATACGAATTATAGCGGATTATCGGAACGCTACTTTATAGGATGTCAGTTGGAATTCCCAGGAGATACGTCGGTGACAGGTATCAACAATAAGCACCGGGTTGAGACTGTTGATCGCCATAGTCTCGACAACTGTATTTCTACTTATGACTGGCTCACATTTCAACATTCCGTGTCACGCTCTGACATTTATCTCACTTTTGTGCAACTGTTTAAACAGTTTACTGAAGCGTCAACAAAGATTAGTGTAGTAAAACCAAGAAAAGGACAATATACGCTGGCTAAATAAAGACACATTGTCTGCTATAAAACTCAAAGAAATAGACTGGAAGCGATGCCGCCGGTCTCCGCGTAATTCCATCCTTAAAGCGGAATTAAGAACTATCCGGAACAGAGTCAGCGCGCTAATTCGCTCAGCTAAGCGGCTGTACTTTCAAAAGCAGTTCTCTGATTCTAGACGCAACTCGGCTAAAACGTGGTCGTTAATCAACGAGTTACGTGGTGTTACATCTCCTCATATTCAAAATTTTGACGGTGCCTTTGGTCTTAATTCACTGGCTACGCCAAATACCTTCAACAATTTTTTGCCTCATTCTCGGGCTGTGCCCGGCTGATGGCCACAGCCATGGTGGTACCAACCGGGGGGGGGGGCAGGGGGCCGCCGCCCCCACCCCCCAGTTCTCAGAGTGGGGGGGGCAAGACATGTGTTTTGCTCCCTGAAACAGCCGCCACATGGGCAGGGCAAACACTGGCCGGCGCCCCCCCCCCCCTCCGGCCTGGTGTGTCCCCCCCCCCCCCACTCAAAAAACAAGTTGGTACGCCACTGGCCACAGCGGCCTTTTCTAGTCCCTCCCTGAACTCGGCTTCCGCGTTTCTTCCTGAAACGACATCGCAGTACCTCGAGTCAATAATCTTAGGGCTCAAGCCAAATAAATCACCGGGTTATGATGGAATATGTCTTAGCGATCTCCGTAGAAATTTCAGGTACTTAAAAGATACTCTTCTACTTATGCTCAACACAATGATCGAGACAGGTTCTATTCCCATCGAATTGAAACTGCTCTTGTTAAACCTTCTTTTAAAGGAAATCAGCGTAGCCAGGTTGAAAAATATCGGTCAATTTCTACCATGTCTTGCTAAAATATTGGAAAATCTTATTTACATCACTATGTGTTCTTTTGTAGAGAAATACAACATAATATCTCCCACCCAATGCGGTTTCGTGCCTGGTCGTGGGACTCAACCCCTTCTCGAAGCGCTATCTGATGAGGTACATTTGGGCTTTGAGGACAACCTGTTTATTTGTGCTTGCTTTTTGATGTCAGAAAGGCGTTCGATACTGTGAGTCACTCTATTTTATTACAAAAACTTTCTGCTGTTGGTTTCCGGGGTCCTCTTTTGTCCTTACTGATTAATTTCCTTCAAGATCGTTCCCAGCTGGTTTCAATCAAAAGCATACACAGCGTCAAAGTCTCTTTAAAATCTGTCGTCCCACAGGGCTCGGTACTTTCACCTTTACTCTTCAATATCTATGAAAATGATATGTCTACCTCTGTTTCGAATTGCTCCCTTTATCAATACGCGGACGACACCCTTTCGTTAAAAAGTCATCTTACTTATTCAAGGGCTATGGAAATGCTCCAGGAATGTTCTTTAGGACTGAAGAACTGGTTCGCCCATAATCTTATCGATATCAATGTCTCAAAAACTAAGTTAGTATGTTTTCACAATCCCCTTAAGGTAGTTGACCTAAATACTCATCTTTTCCTCCACACGTCGCACTGTGTCAACTGCCATTGTACTCCCATAGCTTTTCAGACACTGTGAAGTATTCAGGAATTATTTTTGATTCTGATCTTTCATGGAATTCACACCTCACAAGACTGTGTTCTAAGTTAAGGAGCGTTTCTTGCTGAATGTACAACATCAAGGCTTTCTACCACTTAATCTCAGGAAACTCATAGTTCACTCTTTAGCATATGGTTCCCTCCACTACAGAATCACCATTTTTGGAAATTGCTCTGGATTATGGCAGGCAAAAGTCAATAATATTCTAAAAGGAATGCTGCGTAATGTTTACTACAGGCCTACCACTTCCTCTCAGGATATGTTTCAAATATTATCTATGCCCAACTTTCAATCTCTGTTTGTGAAAACGGTAGTCCTTGGTCACTACTGGAATACTGACTTCAAAACACCTCGTCCGAATATCCGGCAACTGCGAACGGTTCCACGACTCTAATCCTTAAATTTACCTCGTTAAATCCTTAAATGTTACACTCGTTATGGCAAGAACTTGCGGTCATTCTATGTTCCTCGGATTTTTAATTCCTTACCTTCTAACTTCCCTGATTTCACTTCCAGAAAAAAGCTTAAAAAAAAAACCGCTTCGCCTTCTCCTGTCTCCCGATGAGTTCATCTAAACATTTATAAAAAATATTTGTGTGTATTTTTTTGCGTTTTGTATTCTTTGTTCTCAAACGCCCATATATTTATTTAATTTGATTGTTTTCTTTTTGCCGTCACTAGTAATGTCACAAGGTATGTGTCTTCTGACTGTGTGCATTTTGTGTATAATCCAGAGGTGATTGATTGAAATAATGCTTTGTATTAGTGGTTATTATTAATGACACAAATAGGGTGCCGTCCTCAATGTGGTGTATTTGTGATATAATTCAATTTTGCTTGTGTCAAATTCTGCGTCATATTTGTTGTTCTGTTTTGTTTTCATGACTGATTTTGTGACTGTTCTCATGCACTGAGAAACTCAATCTTCACCTAGACTGTACCCTGCATCGTGCAACTCTTCAAGGAACGATTCTGTGATGTTTTTAATAGACATAACATGACTTTTTTATTATTGAATTTTTTTTTGTGATTGGGAAGCTTGAGCTTTAACTAGAACTATTGCTAATTTTGGTTAAGTGCACACATTTTTTATGTTTTTCCTTTTTCTTTTTTTGTGATAATTATTTTGATACCTTTGCAACCTCGGTTTAGTCACAAGCCCTTGAAGGTTTTGACGAAACTGCGTTGTTCTGTGGATATGCTCCTCCATCACAAACAAATTATAAATTATGAATTATTATTATTTTTACTTTTATTATTATTTTTTTTTATCCTGTGAATCTGAATATCACGTTCGTTTATTCCCGAAGCAGCCGTATACCGGCTGCTAGTCTCACTTATCTAGGCAAACTGCATAACTTCGCTGCGGATGACTATGAGGGATTATATAACCACTTTTCTATGTTCGACTGGTCCCCTATCCTGCAATCATCTGACATCAATTATCAGGTTCTTCAATCAGCACGGCGGTGCAGGAGGGAATGGATCATTACATTCCTCTAAAAAGCGTACCAATTCAAAATTTCCCTCCTGGTTTTTCCGTATTTAAAAAATCAGCAGAACCCATCCTTTGGGAATGATTATCTACGTTAATGCGAATAGCATCAAACGGTGCGGAGTTATGCGCGTTCGTCAGGTGGCCGGCACACTCTAGATACGCCAGCCCACTCTTGAGGCGATTCTAAATTTGTTGACACTTTCACAGCCCTGCGCACGATCTCCGCAGCCCAGCACGTGCGTTTGTGTCACTTAGGAAGGCGAGCAAAGCGCGCGCCATACGCACAAACACTCAAAATGGTACCGACCAGACTTTCTGGCGTCTCAGCTAGTCTCAACCAACGGTACTCTAAACGGTTGCTTATATCTTTACCATAGGACGCGCTTTACAGCGCTGTCACAGCTACCGGTGCGCGCGTTCCATGCACGAGGGCTCATTCCGCTCTCGTGAGGCTGAGCACGGCCGCTACATCACCCTCTCCCGAGCGCGGGAGAGGGTGAGCTAGCGGCCGTGCTCAGCCTCACGAGAGCGGAATGAGCCCTCGTGCATGGAACGCGCGCGCACCGGTAGCTGTGGACAGCGCTGTAAAGCGCGTCCTATGGTAAAGTTATAAACAACCGTTTAGAGTGCGTTGAATGACTGCCTTCATAGCTCTGTGGTTAGCGGGTCTGCCTGCTGATCAAAGGGTCAACGGTTCGAATCCTCAGCCGGCGCCGGTCTTTTTTATTTATTTATCGACCCGCGGCGTAAGAGGTTAGATAGCCAGATAGATAGATAGATAGATAGATACATAGACGAAAAAGTGCGTGAAGTATCCAAAGAATGCTATTCGCATTAAAAGCTGCTGAAGAAAAAAGCTTTTCTCACCGCAAATTTAAAAAGACTGGTTGTCTCAGGTGGGTGGCTGAGTTCATTCATTATAGACGCCTCTGTAAACAACATCAGAGGATTGATCATAAGATATATGTGTAGTCAGTGGTGTCTGACTTGAGGTGAAATCCAAGAAAACTTTACCGACATGTTCGTTCTCAGGGCGAAAAATTGATTCATCCTGATATTATGCTCAACGAGGAGAATGTGACCACGTCCAGTGTATGCGATAAATGTGTACGTCATTTCAGTTTTGTATATAAACACAATAGGAGTCGGTACCAACAGCCGCCATCCCCTGGTGTGAACGGATCCATTTCCTCCCTGCCTGTGGATGAGGGAATGGTTTAGGAACCCATAAGAAAACTGAGGCCGACTATGTCCTCAGGTCACGACGGTATTCCAGCAACACTTGTAAAAGCATTTCACAAAATTTTCACACCCATCCTCTATGATATTTTTAACAACTCCTTAAGAGCAGGAGTGTTTCCTGAGATGTGGAGGAAGTCAGTCGTAGTCCCAGTCTACAAGTCAAGAAGTCGTACCACTGCGTCAAACCAGAGGCCAGTGTATCTGGTTTGACGCAGTGGTAGCCCACAAAACATTGTCCTTTCGTTTAAAGAAATGTATTAATTTCCAACCAACACAGATTTGTATCAAGCCGCTCGAGAACAACAAATTTGATTTCATTAATGTCCATTGCTTCCAAGGCTGTGTGCCACAGAGGCCAGCTTGACGTGGTCTACTTTGACCTGAGTAAAGCATTTGATGTGGTTGACCATAGAATTCTTTTATCAAAACTTCGTGGTATTGGTGTCTGTGGAGGGCGACATGACTGGTTTCAAAATGTTTTGTCTAATAGAACATTTGTTGCTCGTGCGAGCGTGCACGAATTCTTTGACGAAAACGGCCACATCTGGGGTACCTCAGGGATCAGTTCTGGGCCCACTTCTTTTTTCTACTTTTGTAAACGATGTGTGTAAGCACATTGTAAACTCTTCTTTTTTTGCAATATGTTGATGATATTAAGATATTTAGGGAGGTGAAAACTGTCTCAGATTGCATGTTTCTACAAGAGGACATAAACTCATTTGGGAAATGGTGTTCACTGAACGGTGTCCTACTAAACAGCTCGAAAACTAAGGTCGTGTCCTCTAATCGCGAGACGCAAACAACGTGTTTCCCTTACAGTGTTCGCTCAGACGTATTGTGCCGTTCTCGTGAAGTGCGGGACTTGGGAGTGCTTTTTGCCTCCTCCTTGAGGTTTGATAGCCATGTGGCTCGTATAAGTACCTGCGCCTTGCGCGCGCTCGGTGTTGTCTGTCGAACGACTAGAGTATTTAAAAACCCGCAATGTTTATAACCCTGTACTGCTCTTTGACAAGGTCTCAACTCGAACACGCATCTCCCGTTCATCGATATCGATGAACCTGGCAAGTTTCTTGGCCCTATTTTTTACTAAAAGAGAACTACGCTTTGTAATTTTTCAAGAAAAACCGACCTGTGAAATACACCTTTAACAAAAATTTTAGATTGCTACGCGCAGACGTCGATTTTTACGGTCCATTTTAAATCGAGCCTGGTGACTTGAGCCACCCTATAGATCTTTATCTTTATGAAAGATACGTTATAATTAGGTTCTGTGTTTTCGGTACTTACCGATAATCCCCGAAAAAGAAAACCTCAAGCCGGTTATACTAAAATCTAGAAAACAGATATATACCAAATTAAAGCTCCCTTAAATAATAAAAAAATAATAAAAAAAGTTTCACTGGAGAAACTTTTCTACAGCTTCACTTTGTGTTCACCCGAAATTCAGTTTCACTGAATTTCGGGTGAGCACAAAAAGCTGCAAATTTATCTCTGCCTAACCTTTCTTTACGCCGTAAAACTACTCAAAATATATATCATACTAATCTAACCCATACTTACACTAACGACGTTTCACTACACTACTTAATACCTCAGCGCGCATCGACCGATCTGTTCAAAGCAGAACGTCCCTAAATGTGTAAGACTAACAAATTTTAAAATTCATTCGTCCCTAAAACATTTTTTTTGGGGGGGGGGGGGAGGAACCGCCTTCCGGCTTCTATTGTATTCGTCGTTAATTATCAACTGTTTAAAGTCGCTTTTTTAACACGCAATACTCTTTTGTGCCTCTTTTAAATAAATGTAAAATTTCCGTCTTTTGCTTTTTATTGTCATTTTCGTTGTTCCTACTTCTTCTCTAATGTCGATGGCCCTGAAGGTATATAAATAAATGTATAAATAAATAGATGTTTAAAAACGTCATGATTGTAGCCGGCCGCGAACCTAGCGGCGTCGCCACAGCGCTGGTGGAAGTGGCAGGCGCCTGTTCTGTTGCAACTTTACTCTCCAGTCTCTTCATCCTGACAGTCCACAAAGCTTGCAGCCAGGAGTTGCAACTCCGCTACGACAGCGACACTCACGTTAATCACGTTCGCTCGCATTTTTTTATTTCTTTCTGGTACTTCTACTCCCAACCGCCAGGTTCGTGACATCCGACAGCACGACACTCCGGCTTTTCTGACGTCATTTGTCGCCAAGTCGGGACCACTTTCGTTACACGAGCGGTATATAAGACGCTAGACACACCAGTCAGAAACGCGTTCCAAACAGCGTATTTATAATCGAAAACGCGTCGTAAAACTATTTCGAGGAAAGAACGAAGGCGCTTACCGCTGCCTATTGTTGCCCATGCACTTAAATTACTCGGTGCCGCAGTCGATCCCGCAGACACTAACGTTACCGAGAAATAACAGGAACAGCCAGAAAATATGCACAGCTAAGCGTACACTCCCACACGACCTTCGTTTCGAAGATAATTCAGATAATTCCTTTTAATCATGTCTCTTATTTTAGTTTTCTTTTTATTCTTTAGCTAGCTTCCACGTTTTGCTTTTTACACACATGGAGCCAATTACCGTACCCGCAAACGTCGAAGAAAAACGCGAGCGGCTCATTCCGGAATTTTGTCGGGCATATTTAAAGAGGAACCGAATCGAAAGTGCCTCCTCTCTCTTTCTTTATTTCTTCTTTTTTTAACGGTACACGCTTTACCTAAGCAGTTCGCCGAACTACGTCAGAATTATGGAGCAGTAATCGAATCATGGCCTCTTCTTCATACGAGGACCAGCAGCGCACAGAACGTGTCTTCCTATGCGTACCGCGGAAGCGGGAAGCGAGCGCTGATGATTTAAAGGAGTCGTTTCTCTATATGCACGTAGTACGTTCCGAAGCGGCGTACTGCACACGAACCGTTAATGTCCCCGAGCGAAACGTGTATTCGATGCCGGTGGCAAAGAACTGCAGCTTATTTTGTGTGTTCCCCAATGCATCCTTGGCGCGAACGCCAACGAGACGGCGACCATGTTGTTATAGAAGTGTACGCTTGAGGTTCAACTGGCGCTAGATGTCTATGCGACTTCCTGAGGACAATTGAAGCAGACAGCAAGCAGTCTACTTTTGCGGTGCTCCTGTGCATTCCTATGAGAAAACGCGCGTGTATTTTGTCTCTTCGTCGGAAGATACCGTGGAACACTTTTGTTATTTGGGTCGTACCGAATAGTATGTGCCTTTTTTACCACTGTAAAAGTGTAATTACTTTAGCTAGCGCATTTTTCTTTATCGGTCAACGATGTCAAACGTCGCTATATTTCAGGCCCAAACCTCTGTTCCACAGCAGGCGTTATTCGATCAAACCATTACCCGCGTACCTCTACTAAAAAAGAAATGGAATGTCAAGACTGGCGTTTATCTGGGCATTGGAATTGAATTTGACGTCCGGTGCGCATTCTGTTTCGAGTTTTGTTTCGGTAGACCAGGGGTGGCCAAACTTCGGCTCACGAGCCGCATGCGGCTCTTCGCGGTTTCAAGTACGGCTCGCGGCTCCCTGGTAAGCGTGCCCCCCTTCTCCTCCTGTGTTCCCAAGACAAAAAGAAATCTACAAAAAAAAAAAAAAGCTTGCATTCATGACAGCCTAGTACTACATTACGTACATACAGCGGGACTGCTTTTTGACACATGGACTTATCCAGTGACGATGTTTCCTTTATTGTTCTAGAAAAATGTTCGAGTCGTACGCATAACGGGCTTCAGGGGCAGTGGCTGGCAAACGAACTATGCACTCATGTTTGCGTAGCGGTTGAAAAAACGTTCTGCTGCTTGGAGTTATTTGCTGCTGTCAACAATTATACTTCTCTCATTAGAAAAAGACTGTTCCCTCCGTATCGTTTCTTGTTAAAAGTAGCCCCCCCCCCTCCTTTTTTTTATCCGGCGGCTCTCTGATCTTTTGTAATTTTGAAGGCGGCTCTAACCCCATTTCACTCTTGCCAGCCCTGCGATAGACCTATATGGCCAAATTACCCAAGCATCAGGGAGAATGCTCGGAATGCACGCCTACGCGCCGCACGAGCTCGCCTTCCCCGTATAAAAGAATCCAAGGAAAGAACCAAAATAAGTCGTCGCCGAACGCGCGTGCTATATGCCATTCGTTTTAGGCTTTTGCTTTAGAACAGTTACTGCTGCAGCTGCAGACGCCAGCACGTGCTGCGCCTGGAAGTACATTCGCAGCAGGCTCTTTGGTACTTGGGTAAATCTGGCAAAGGTATAGACTAGGGTGCCTCAATGTCCTCCTGTTTAGGGTGATGCCACCTTTGTAGTACCCGATGCCGACAGCGCGCGCTCACGGGTAAATTACGAAATCGACGAAAACAAAATGTCGCATATAGCACAGTCAGCGCCACAGACGCGTGCAGGGACACGCGCTTTTTCACGCGCTTGTGAACAAAAAGGAAAAGAAAAGTGTGGGACAAAATGGCCGGATGACTCCACCCTAAGCAAAGCGCACATGAAGGCACCCTAGTATAGACCTTCCAAAAAAGAGCGTGTGGCCGGTGCCATCTTGACTGTTGGTGCGTATGGCGCGTGCTTTCCTCGCTTTCCGAAGCGACGAACACGCACGTGCGGAGCTGTGAAGACCGCACGCGGGACTGTGATTTTGTAAACATTAAAAAAGTGTATATTCGAGTTTCACTTAAGCTGATAAATCCTAAATAATAAAATTTAGTGCAAAGTTCATAGGAATTTTAAATTTGTTCTTCTCCATCTGTTCGTGGCGCACTCTAAATATATTATATTGGCTTTTGACTTTGAGTTTGGGGCGTTGAAAAACGTGCACTCTAATAGTTCGCTTGAGTTGACCGAGTTGGAGACACGAGATTCGATCTATGTTACTTTAAACACTCGATATCGCTGTGCTCAAAAGCGCATATTGATAGGGAAAAATATTAAATTTCGGTCGAAACAAAGCAGCGTCCTCGTCGCTATCGTGAAAGTAAACGAGCGATCGAAGAGCGCGAGAAAGCAGCAACACGGCGAACAAGTTAAATGATTAGCAAGCTAACGAAAGTCAAGTCAGCGAAGAAAGGATTTTGTTTTGTTTCTTGTTTTTGCTCTTTGAAAGATTCTTGTCAATATGGATATATAGTTACGCGGCTACTTTACATTCTCGCGTGTTCAAAGATAAACCACTGACCGGCGCTGTGCCCGCAATGTTCGACAAAACTTAATTTAAACGAAACACAATTTAAAAAAAAATAGTACGTAGTGAAGCGTGACGCTTATACGCTCGGTTATGGAGAAATGCGAAGGGAAAAGATGAGAAACTTCGGAAGATGGGAATATAAGCAAAACACTGAAACAATTTGAAGATAAAAGCTTTTATTTTTTTTATTGTTTTTTTGTAGGACAGGTTGCGGTTGCGCGGTGTGTGTTCATCATGTATCCATTTGCTTCGTCGAAAATGAGGGTCTTAAGTGTTCCGCGGGCATGCGTGGTGATTTTGGTTGAGCCGTAAAGAAACGCACGCTGCGTTGCAGTCCGGTATGCGGTATACTTTGCGCCATACGTAACCGCGCGTTAAGCATATGAAACAAAGCTGGAGAAAAGCCTCGAGTGCGCTTTGGACCGTTCCAATAATCGCCTTCTTCTTGGCTGCCATCTTTGCCCCTTAGGCTATAGTAAACTTGTTCGCGTCATGCGCAGTAGCTCTTTTCTACAAAATATCGGACGCCGCGCGTGCATCCTCCATCCAGTGACTCGACTTTTTTTTCCTCGGAGCAACAAGCGCTGGGAAGGTGTGTCCACGGACTGTGCGACGGCTAACCTTTGTTTTCCTCTCGTGTGCGGTAGGCTGAAGCCGTCGTCTTTTACGTTTGAGTTTGTGTGGCGACACACTGGACACGAGCTGTTCGATTCCGGGATTGTGCCGCTTACGGCAACAACGGTTCCATTACTAAACGTGTGGTCGGATTAATAAACATTCGGCTGCGTTTGACACCTTGTGTGTGCTTTACCCCTCTTATATATATGTTCCTCGGTCTCAGCTTTTTATTGTATATAATCAGGCAATTTCCCGTTATAGATGTAGCGAAGCAATCCATATAACGTCATCCGACGTTATATGACGTCAGGATACATGGAAAACATGACGTCACGCCACGTGACCAAGTGCAACGATTTCGATGTTGAAAGAATTATGCAGCTTGTATTTCTATCTTTTGTTAATATTTATATTGGCGCGAGTGGGAGAAAACGTGGCACCTTGCCCCAGCACTCTGCGCTTCTGCTGCGTACTGTCGAGACCGGTTATAATGAAGTCGGTTATAACGAAATAGCGGATATAGCGAAGTGATTTCCGATTCCCGTTGACTTCGTTTTGAACCGGTCTCGACAGTACTCGCAGAGGGAAAACAAATTACAGCGACAGCTGTTAGTAGCTTGTTCCCCGTTTTTCCACGGCATGAGCGTAAACGCCATCAGTTTCCCCCGGCTAAATTTAGCGGTAAAATTGACGTCACCTGACCTGTGCACCAATCCTGTTTCCCCGCTAAATTTGGCGGGAAAATTAAAGTCACGTGACCTAACGTCACGGGACCTACGGACAAATTCAGGTTCCCCGCTTAATTTAGCGGAAAAATTGACGTCACGTGACGCAAACACCAATTCAATTCCCCGCTAAAGTTAGCGGGGAAACTGAATCGGTGTTGAGGTCATGGGACGTCAGTTTTACAGCTAAATTTAGCGGGGAAGCTGAATGCGCAGAATGCGAAAGATGGTACTTCCACAGGTCTCAAAATTAAGGGGTGGAGAACTTGCGATTTTTTTAAATTATTATCGTTTTAATGTTATATTACTTCTTGAAACGGCCAGGGCCAGAACTGTTCTCCCAACCGTCGAGGATCGCAAGTTGACAGCTCGCTATTTTGTCACTTTTCGAGCAATTGCACCAGAACTATTCTGTGACACTTTCAAAATAAATTTTAGCATCATACGAAATAAAGTTTAAAAAAAAATCTTAGTATTTTTAAAGTATTAAAACAAAATGTCTGACAATCTCCGGTTGAGGATTTTCGTCAAAGTTTTGCAAGCTTCTTATGTCAGTCCTATTTAAGATATTTTAATAACCTGATATCACCAGAATGCTCAAATGTAGCTATTTTTATTTCATAGATTTATTTGATATTATATGTACAAATAATAATCTATTATATACATTTGCTTCATTTTTGATCGATACTAGGTAGGATCGTGACCTATCGTGAAATATAAGTAAAATATATTGTATTTTGTGTATATAACTCGAAGTAAAGCTTGAATACTGTTAAATGTGCATTGGAAAACGGCAAGCTTTGTTGCGCAGTAAATTAACTTTTGCTATCGCGTTGCGCACAATTTGAGGTACTTTTAAGCTTACGTGTTAAGTATTAATATGAGGTAATTATCTATATTAATGCCAAAATACTGTCCATAATATCACCTATGCGAGGGCGCTTTGTCACAAAGCACTACTGGTACGTTTAAAGATTCAATTACAGTCATACAAACAAAATACTATATTCTCTATTTATATTTCATGGTGGAGCACAATCATACGTTGTTACTAAAGATGCGTTGCAACCTAAGAACGAAGGGCGAGGTAAGACGGGCTGGGAGAGAAGCAGACGGAACGCTTTGAGAAAAGAGGGGAAATGCCTACTTCTCTCTCCAGCGTTCCGTCATGTTCCTCTCCCCGACCGTCTTACCCTCGCCCACGCTTCTTGATTACCGGACTATAGTAAAATACAGAAGCGAATAAAAATAATGTTTTTTTTCAGAAAATTGCTTTAAAATTTGGTTTTCGAAATATCTACTCATTCCATATACACAGTGTGTGCCCCAAAAGTTTTCAGTTATTTGCCAAATGCAGCGCTAGTGGTCCGAACTATATGCCAAAGTTTCAGCACTCAATTTTGTCTTATTCAAATGTGTTAATTAAGTATTTCTCTTTTTTTTAATTACAACGGGAGAATGAGGTTTACTTATCGCCAGTTTTTCGGTAACTGAGCGCCATTGATCTCCATGTACTCGTAGAGCTCTATCGGCCCCCATTTTCCCCGTTAAAACGAACGGAAAAGCTCGCATCACTAGGGAGTTTTCGAGATCGTTTCCCCGTCCACGCAACGCTCTCCGCCACCCGCTACGTTACCCGAAACTCTACGCTCAAGGCCATCGGCGCGGCAGGCGCAGTAGCGGCTTCTTCGGTTGCGGAGAGGCTGAAGAGTGGGAACGCGGTCTACGAAAACACCCTAGTGTCGAATAAAGTACCACGGTTAGTGCTGGAACTTTGGCATCCTGTCCGTACCGCTAGCGCTACATTTGAGTGAAGAATGTGCGTTCGAGAATGCAAAGTTAATTTTGCTGTGATCTAAAACCTTCTCAATGTTATTGAGGGACACCCTGTATATAACATATTTTAGTGTGTACATATATTATTCAATTTATATGCACTAAAAGAGCTAGGTTCAAGCTTTTTAATGATATCAAGCTTTTTTTATATCTTATGTAGGTCACATATAAGAAATTGTCAAACTTCGGCAAAATTTATCAAAGGAAAAAGTTCGAGTTTTCTTTTTTTGAAATTATTCTAAACTACTAGCTCTATTATAGCTTAATGAAAGCGTCATATAATCCATTTTTAAAATGTCACAGAAGATGTAGTGCAGATAGTGTGAAAAGTAAAAAATAGCGAGCGGTCAAACGTGACGATCTCCTACAGGTGGAAGAAATATCAGTATTCGGCTTGGCAGCTTCAATGATCATCAATAACTTCAAAATAAACAAAACAAAAATGCGCTATGCTTGCCGTGCGCAGTCGTTCATTTCAGGAGATATCCCAGAGGAAGTATCCCAAAATATTTTTTTTTTGTAAAAAGTAAGAATTTGACTTTTGAACCCGTGCCTGAATTGAGATAGCAATTCCATCTGCTAAGTTGTTCTATGACAAAAAAAAAGCTTATAAATATTACCTTTGTAAAGTATCATGCGGGAAACCAGGACACTTGGGGCAAACAAGTTATTACCGCAGGCGCCGAGAAGCCTAGCTTGGGACTTTCGCACTTCTCCAACTGCCCCTATTCACGCACGCTAAGCCTATAATAGCTCGTTTAACACCTTACCTACTAATAAGGAGTGTCACTCGTGCCACCCCTTACGGACCATAAAGCCCAACCAGGAGAGTGACTGGCCTCGGTTTCAGCGCTTGTTTAGCACGTCTCTGCAGATGCAATAATCCCCTGTTGCTTCATTTACCTTGGAGAGATTGCTCGTTTGTTTTGCTGTTCGACAAAAAAGAAAACGCTCCATTTAGATAAAAAAAAAAAAAAAGCCGTCGTTTGTGAGCGTTTACGCTAAAACGACATGAATTTGGCGCGGAGGTCCGCTTTAGCCGACAAAAAGATACAAAACTTTCCATTTTAAAGGGATTAATGATCAGGCATATGTGACGACGGACAATGCAGCCTTTCCGATTTTAAGGAATCTCGTACGATAGTTTGATGGGCAGTGACAGGAGTGATGAAAACGATGTGAATCTTGAAAGCATTCCATGAATTTCGGCGTCTGCACGTAGGTGGGACTCAGACCAGAAGTCCTGATTTAGAGCAAGATATGACACCTTGAAATTGCGGAAAAGTTTTCGCCTTATCTTAATGCGAATTGCCTGTTTAAAATAAATTTTTTCAGTATCTTCCTTTAGGAAAAAAATGTCTAAGCAAGGGGTTAAGACTTCTTTTCTTTGCTTCATCTTTTTTGTAAATGAAAACTTCCCACTCCGATCCATGACTCCCAGATCGTTGTCGAGTTATATACCTCACTTCCCCGAATGAAAGCCAACTTTTTTCTTTAGGAAGAATGCGGGTGGGTAAATACTGTAGGGTCGGGGAATGTCACGCTAAATCTTTGCAAGGTCGAAGTTAGTTTTGCTCAACACTGCCAGGGAGAGCCGGCTTCCCGACGTCGCCATGGTGAAGCTCCTAACGTTGTATTCACACGGCGGAGATTTCATCAACAAAGAGAAGCAAACGTCATCGCGATCTTGGGATCACGTATTATACGTCACATCACGGATGCTTGTTAGTTAATCATCGTAATCCGCAGGAAGACCGAGAAATGCCCCGTCGTTCCCGCGAGAAAAGAAGATGATGTCAAACAACGGATTTGATGGCGTGTGCGAAAATCATGTGGCAAGGTAGAGGTCGTTGCATTCTTACACCAAGAGCGTCAAAGTTAGCAGTCTGACGTTGCGCTTGAGGCGTACTCACATGTCGGAGATTTTCTTTAGGTAGAGGAATATACGTGCACCGTGTTTTAAGGCTATGTGGGCCACGCCACGGACGCTTGCTAATCCCCGTACTCTTCAGGGAGCCGAGGACAAACTTTTCCCTTCCTACAGATTGCCCCATTGCTCCGGCAAGAAAGGAACATGGCGTCGAACGACGAGTTCAATTGGTTTGATGATGTGCATGAAAAGCACCGAGGATTCTTGAAGTCGCTGCATTCTTAAACCAAGAACGACAAAGTTGACAATCCAACGCTGCTCCTAGTTCCTTCGATAAAAGAAAGAATAATCACAATGTCAGACTGTCAACCTTGGCACTGCTGGTGCAAATTGGCGATGGTTCAAGCTTCCACCATGCTTTTTACACACAGCATCGAACTTGTCATTCGACGCCATGTTATTTTCTTGCCGGAATGGTGGGACAATCCCCAACTCTCGGAGGCTCCGTAGAGAGCGCACTCCGCCGGAGTGCCCTCTCGACGCTCTCGTGCACTCCGGCGGAGTCCATGGCGCATTACGCCATGGCAGTCCGCCATGGCGTAATGCGGGGATTAGCAAGCACTTGTGAGGCGGAGCACGTGACCTCGAAACGCGACGACGTCTTGTTCTTTCTGTGTAGAAAACCTTCGTTGAACGAATTCACCGTAATTTGTTAAATGTTTATGCAGCAGAAATTTGTACTATATCCCAAGGGGCGCCTGCTGTCTCAGATATGGGCGAGAAATTTAGCACGCCGGTACGATGCTCATCCAGATCGAAACGGGCTGCGGAATGATTTGATTCGACAATTCCTGGGTTCTCCGGCGTAATTTTTCCCTCGCGTTGTTTTTCTAATGTGTTTAGCTTTGAAGCCAAGTCTGGTAATGAAGAAGCGCTTGCCTCATTCAGCAGTTAAAACAACCATGGCCGGGCTAGATTAAACTAAAGCCCCTTGATGTGTTTGCGTTTGTCTTCCAAATAGCATCAACTGCGCCAGCAAATGGCTTCGCAGCGCTGAAATGAGCGGCCCTTGGAAGCGAATGGCGGCGAAACACCTGCTCGTGGCACGTGTCTTGTGCGTTTCCATAACAATGGTTGGCGGTACTTATAAGCGTGAATTTTATCAAGGGACTTTAGAGTGAACAGGTGCGATCTTTTTCGGCCTTTGCACGGGGAGGGGTTGCTCCCTGCGGCGTCAACTCCAAGAGGGCCGGTTCTATACATGCAGCGATAGCGCTGATGTAGCGCTGCTCACGTGTTGTTAGCTACTTATTGTCTGCCATGAGCAACAGTTTTGACGGTGAGATACAAAGCTGGTGAACGCTCCAGTCAGCACACGCTTAGCGCGAGGTCAGCACTTTGCTTGTAGTGCTTCGCTGCATGTGCGAACAGACCTTACCCTCCCTACAGCATTTTAATTATTTCTGAGAGGCACGTCCACCTCACCGCGTGCGTCATCCTCTTTGCTCCGGTGTTGAGCTGGAGAAGTTTCTGGAGTAATCAGGCAAACAGTTCGTGAGGCCACCTACTTGCAGGCACTTACGCGGACCAACTCTGCCTCTTCGTCTCCTCAAGAAACGAGTTTTTATAGACAAGCGGTGAATTATTGTAAGCCGAAACATAATTCAATCGCCTCACTACAATTATTTCAGATAAGCATATTGGCACTTATATTTTCAATAGCAGTGTTTGGGGAACAGTTGCTCAGGATGGCCACAAGTGAAGGCCACAAGAAAAAGCCGCTCTCTAGCCCGGCCATAGAAGAACATGGCAGGGACACACTGATCATCTCGCTCATTTTTATTTCGCAACACTGATTGCGGGCATTTGCAAGATTGAAAAAGAAGCGCGAGGAAACATCACGAGTTGTGATCACGGGTTCTGATGGTGGGTGTTCAAAGCAGATCGTCTGGCATTACTCTTATTTTAATGAATGAAAGAAAAACGTATCAAAAGGAGCACAACCTAGGGAGGGTATAGCTTATCCTTCAACGCTTTTGCTAGCATACTTTACAGGTAAGAGTTTTATTTCATCTTTTTCCCGAGCACCAGATTCGAGTCGCAACAACTGGCTTCCTGTTACCTCACTGAGATGCGCAGCCGGTAAAATGGATAATAACAAATTAACCTCAAGACAACTTTTTGGACATAACGCTGTTGTGTATAGAACTCAATAACCTGTCTTATGACCACAAGAATGAGGTAAAGCGTACCTAATGAGAGGAATAGAAAGTGAAGTTCGGCCATGGCTGCGCCCATGCACATCTGCTTAAAAGCGTCTATATATCACGGACAAAATCGGCGCCACCCTAAAACTTTTCTGAAGAAGTAGTTATTCAATTTTGGTCACAACTCAACAGATGGCACTATCGGCCATAAAACTCCAAAAGAACTTGCTAGTTTGTTTTTTGTTGACTTTATACAAAAGTGAGCAACGTTTACTGAAATCAGAAGCTGCTAATTTGTATACGCGATAATAATCTATCTTATCTACACATAAGAGTATGTTTCAAGCGCTAAAACACACACACACACACACACACACACACACACACACACACACACACACACACACACACCACACCACTCATATATACTCACATATAATAAATACATACTCATAGAACAAACCATATCTTGAAAACTACGCACTCAAACACGCAGCTTATTTTTGTACATTTCTTTCGTGCTAGGCTGTCATTCTGCAGTTGCACCTTTTTTTCAGAAACACTAAACGTAAAATTAGAAAAAAAGCGCGCCACGATATGCAAACGAGTATATATTTAAGTTTGTCTGCCAGAAGTTCGGATACCTAGTGTGGAAAACTAGCGGCGGTGCATTTGTACTACGATACAATTTTTGCCCTTTTTCCACCATTTTTAATCATTTTCATGCGAGCTTTACAACACAGAATGAACATCACTTCTAATCACATTTGGCACACCTTTTGAGGCTATACCTATTATTAACTCTTACAAGTTTCAGACGTAGAAAACGAGGAGTTTTCGTGGAAATTGATCGGGAATTTACACCCATGAGGCCAATTTTGCAAGAAATATAGCTTCAATATAAAAGAGAAAATGAAAAGAAAGGGCCACGTTACGCAAAGCAAGCACTCTTTATCTGCACTTCTTAAAAATATGAGCCAACTCGGCCCAACATTAAACTCTGCCCATTTGTACTACCAAACCATGTACGACCAAAAACATCAGTTTTCACATGTTCCCAGCGAAAATAATTTCTAATATACTCATATACCTTTTATATCAAGATAAAGACAATTTCCTATTCGATATATTTACATATAATAAATACTTTTAGGAAGAAACCAAGCTTGAAAACTGCGATTCAAACACCTGCTTATATTGCCATTTTTTCATGGCTGTTGTGGAGGCCTCAGCCTCATTGCTGAAAAAGGAACTCTAACTTGGAAAAGTTTCAAGACGACGCTCACTGCCAGTGAATTCTAACGTGATCCATCCAGCGCCGATAACTTTTCCTCTTGATAATACTTCTCACTTTCCCCGCTTACCAGACGCAAACCCCTCTTCGTCTGGTACACCCCGGTCGATGCATCCAAAAAAATAACAAAGACACCATCACACCAATGATTCGACAGCCAGAATTGAAGAGAACCTCCGTCAGCAACAGCGACACTTTCTCCAGTGCCTGTACCTCGTAAACGACGCGCCCACAGGACCGGTGGCACAGCAACGCAAAATACTGGCTCTGGAAATATTTCGATTGAGAAAATGCGCTTTCCATTAATATTCGCTGCAATGAAGGCGATTAACCGCGAATCCCCGGACTTGAACAACATGCCTGAAGTACAAACTATTATGTCCAAGGAGCCTCTGATTTCACCGGCGTTAAGGGTTCTCCTGTCCACAATTATGAATGAGATCTACAAAAAGTGTGCTATATTTCAATAAATATAAATGGACCCCAGCTCAAAAACTGGGAAATTTCGACGTTTTGTAGCTCAACATCAGTTTCCTATCTTGGCTATTCAGGAAGCACGTACAAAGGATGATTTTCGTCTTTCTAGCTATGTAATTTACGAATCGAAACGACCGAGTGGCCACGGTTGTGCAATGCTTCGCGTACACAGTGACCTTACCTCATTACTTATTTACTCCTCTAGTCCTTGCAACGTACCTGAACATGTGACTTGCAAAGTTCAATTCGGTAATACATGCATGTGCGTTGCTAGTGTCTACATTAAACCAGCAGTGAGGGCATCAATATCTTGCTTCATATGGCACTTCAGCACGCCGTTTATAATTTGTGGAGACTTTAATGCACACAAGACAATCTGGAGACGTGACCATGGGGATACCCGAGGACATTTAATTGAAGATACAATTAATAAGTATGACATTGCTATTCTTAACGACGGTTCAACCAGATGTCTGAGGGTCCATTCCTATTCTAGCTGTCTGGACTTCTCAATGTGCTCGAGTGATTTTGCCTCTGGTGTGACGGTAGAGAACAGACTTGGAAACCAGAGCCAGTGATCGTATGCCGATCCTTATACATCATCCAAAACCTCTGTGCCGCCGGAATCGACGACGTGTTTCCTTTACAAACTGGAAAGCTTTCCGTTTCTTTAACATAGCCAGCCTTAACCAAATTACAGAAATAGAAGACTTCACAGGATGCGTCAGCAAGAACCTCAAGCAAGCGACGCGCAATCTTCCAGTTCCGCAGGGACACGTTGAAAAAGACGGAAAGTATGAGCGTCTAAAAGCCATCAGGCATCGAGAAGAGCGTCGATACCGACGAACCGGATGCCTTGAAGCATACAAGGAAGTTCAACGAATTCAAGGCTGGATGCGACGAGAACTACAAAGGTTAGCGAGCAAACAATAGAGAGGGCTATGCGGAATCTTCACCCCTTTCACCCGAGTAGTCAAGGTATATAAGAACTTAAGAAGTTTACATGTCCCAGTGGTTCAATTGCGATCATTCCGTGCTTTGGCTGTAACTCATGGTGTGTCTGAGAAGATTGTGGTTGACGAGTTCTGTGTTTCGTTATCGAAACCTGGGGCGGCAGCAAGTACTACCGAGTTCCAGACTCAACTGCGGATGCGATAATGAAAATCGATATTAATACTTCTGGTGCAGATGCGCAATTGGACCGTCCATTTACCATGGGAGAATTGAAAACTGCCCTACGGACGACGCGCCGACGCTGCACCCCTGGGTCGGATCATGTCACATACAGTGCTCTAGCCAATCATGGACCAGCTGCGACGGCCTTGTTGCTACAAACATTTAATGCGATATGGATAGCAGAGGTTGTCCCTAAAAGCTGGAAGGTGGCTAATGTGGTTCCCATGTTGAAATCGGGAATATCATTGTTATCCCTGGAGCTTTCCGGTCATTGAGCTGAATTAGTTGTATCAAAAAAGCAATGGAGAGGCTGATGAACGAGGGCCAACAGCGGCGGCTTGAGGTCAGCAACATTCTTCCTCAAAATATTCCTTATTTCAACGTCAGCGGTGCACAGTGGATACTTTTCTTGACCTGGTGATCCATATAGAACACAAAGGAACTCTAGGCAACCTCATCATTGCAGAGTTCTTCGATATACAATTCGCATTTGACATCGTGAGCCAAGCGCACGTTCTACAATGACTAATTCATCTTGGAGTGAAAGGTCGAATACTTCGATGAATTGCAAACTTTTGCGCGGTAGGAACATCTTTCTCATGGCCTCGAATAGGAAAAGCCAAGAACACCAATTGCCTCACGGTGTATCACAGGGCAATGTACTCAGACCGACATAATTCATTGCAGGGATGGCACAACTTGCTCGCCTTCTCCCAACGTTTCTTCATTTCTCAATTTATGCTGATGATATTTGTCTGTGGGCTATATGTTCTTCTTTCGATATAATTCAAGAACAGTTACAAGCAGGTCTCAATGTCATCGATACCTTTCTAAGAGAGCGAGTGATGGACTTACTGGCGTCAATATCGGCTGTCCTTCCATTCACACGCAGACAGCTAAAAGGGTATAAAATTACAGTAGGAGGACAAGTCTTTGAAATGGTGCGAGAACGTCGTTTCCTTGGCTTAATTTTAGATCGCTCACAAACTTGGACAAAACATGTGACTATGCTAGAAACAAGAGTGAACCGTATCATCAATGCCGTACGTTGTTTTGCGGGGACCAGATGGGGACCGTCAACATTTTCACTTCTGCAACTACAAACCGCCCTTGTTACCCAAACCACTACATGCTCAATACCTATTTTACATGAACTTTCCAAGACTCAACAAACACGACCGCATCACCTACTAGCACGTGGCCTAAGGATGTGCTTGGGAGATACCCCGTGCAACATCTGAAGTCCTAATACTTGCAGAAGCTGCAGAGGCTCCAATCTCGGTTCTCCGGAACGAAGAACTTTTCAGACGCTTTATAAGGATTACTACACAACATAATCACCATCCACTTCCAGAATATTTAAAGGAAAATACTGGTGCACGATTACATGCTAAGCTTATGTTCAACTAAGAGACATTTCCCCAATATATCTTTTAGGGAGTACGATGATACTTCTGCGCACTGAACAAACACAATACCTCAGATTGAAATGGACATTCAAAACCTAAAGAAAAAATCATCTGTGCCGCCATTAGTTGCAAAGCAAATGACTCTGAGTAATATCTACATCAAATATAAAAATCGCACGTTTATCTTCACAGATGGGTCCTTTATGGAACATGGTTCGGCGTCTACCGTCTTCAAACCTGACCCAAACGTGCGCGAGTCGTAACGCCTCCCTCACCGAACTTCATCAACTACCTCCAAGCTGCATGGCATTCTTTCTGCTCCTCTTTTATTAGGCAGATCAACAGTATAGTCGAGAATGGGTGGTGCGCATAGACTCCAAAAGCTACAGTTGCTCCTTTAAAAGCCATTAATACACGTGGTCCCAATGCTATGTTTGTGTACCGGATTCTTCCGAGAACTTTCAAGCGCGAGAGAGGAGGGACGCAACATCGTGCTTCAATGGGTTTCCTTTCCGGTCACTGCGGCATTCCCGGGACTGTAACAGCTGATAAACTTGCTACGCTAGGGCATAACAGCGTGGACTTACAATAGGGTCCAATTTCACCATGTAATATGCCCGTTATAATCAAAGACCTCCGTGAGTGCTTATACAACGTTGCCTGGTTCAATGAACATCCCCGAACGTCTCTTCTTTACGCCATAGCTCCTCATTTCAACTTTCCAAGAGATACATATTTGCCAACGAATATTGATACATTAATTCACAGGCTCCGACTGAATGTCGCATCTACAAAAAAGTTTATTTTCAAGATATGTCGAGCAACATCCTCAAACTGCACCTGTGGCCTCGCAGTCGAAGATGTGGAACACCTTAAACTTGAATATGGACGTTTTTCAAGGGTACGACAATGTCTAGAGCAGCGGCTTCGAAGAATGGACAATTGACCTCCCACACTTTCAAAAGTTCTAAAATCACGGCCGTCTCCGGCACTACAGAAAAGAGCTCTGCATGCTCTTCGCGACTTGCTCACCGAAACTGATATCGCACAAACCTATTGACTTTATGCGACTATAGAACAGTTGAGATAATTGTTCAGGAATGTGTATATCCATGATATGTGTATACCGGTTTGACTAAGTGCCTTATGTGCGTGACATATGCGTACATTATCATGTGTTGTTCTACGCTATTTTTTTATGAAATTGGTGTGGAGTTGCCGGTACTGTGTAAACAGCGTCAACGTCTCCATCGTTTTGTACTTATTAAAAAAATGGACAAAAGAATTATTTATTAATTTCGCGAAAGAAAAAAATTTTGTCCTTATATTTGAGTTACTATTACAGCGATGTTGGTTGGTGTGTTTAGCAAATTTTCAAACAAATCGGGGACTCTGATTTCTTTTTTTCTTGAGACACATCATAAACCGTCCTTCGCTCAAGACGCAGCAGGCTCCCGCATCGGAGAATACGGATCACGAGCGGTTGGAATGAAACGTCAACAACAGGATTTCTCCGAGCAATTTGGTTTCTGTCGAGTTCGTGACAGAGGAATAACCGATTCTGATCTGGGTCCTGCGAGACATCGAATGGTCTGTCGGCGCTGTTGACGGTATAAGCTGTCCGAGATAAACGACGTCGCTTCTCAAGCTCGAAATTTTCTTTTAAAACGTATGAAAGAGCACGAAATTTGTTTTACCGTTACAATTTTTTGTTTTCGTGGTGAACTTTAGTAACAATTATGATTTTGTTGTTATCTTGCGGAGTGATCAGTAAGTGTACTTTGTTACATTTAAGAGGGAAAGTATCCAGCACGAGTGATTTATATTCGCCATTCCTTGCAGTGTATGGAGTGTCAAAGTTAAAACAACACAAGTTTAGGTTAGGTTAGGTTAGGTTGAAACTGATAGTTTAAAAAAACGCAGGGTTTAATAATGTCTCTCGCTTAGTAAATCATTCTTCGGCCTTCTTATCTGCGTATTCGACTATCTTATTGGGACGTAAGAGATAAAAAAGGAGCTGAAATCGCCCCGCCCCTCGTTTCTTTAGTTATCAGTTACTATGAGATAAATACTAATAAAATGCTTCATGCGCTAGTATGAAAATTTACAAGGTCAACAAATAAACGTCGGGTTACTCATTCGGGACTCGCATATCTGATATGTTGACATAAGAGTGGTATAATTTAAAATGACAGTTAGCTTGGAGAGAAACACGTTACGACGGGGTACTTCGAGTGTACTCACGTTTTTTGTTTTGTTCTTTTTTTTAACGAAGATTTTGTTTTTTTTTTTAATAAACATGCCGCCGGAGTGACATCCGCTAAAGCTTCCGGGAAACGCACTTCGTACACACTGACTGGATGAAACTGTCATTCGAGGTTTGGTGTTCGCCTTTTCAAAGTTTTAGAAAGGGTCGGGAGAGTTTCGGAATACTCCATACTCCCTTCGACAAAAACCGGAAAAAAAAAAAAACAGCGCGAGAAAGAATGTTTAATATGACGACTGGACTCCGGCAACCTCAATAAACAGGCGGGATGAAACATCCGTTCCTCAACAATAACTATAAAAAAAAAGATTTCCGAGAAGACTGGAATTTAATATCAAGCGCCTCGCCCAGTCTCCCTTGACGTTTTTTTTTTTTGTTTTTTATATATATAGCAATTGCAGGTGTGAAGCTGTTATTTGGTCCAAATTTTGCTCTTTTATCTTCTTTTTTTCACTTTGTTTTACAAGACAAACTTTTTAACGAGGCAGGGATCTCGGAAACGCCAAATTGATCTTGCCAGCAAAATTCATCTAAAGCAACAAAAGAAACAAACAAAAAGAAAATCCGGAGATAAAATATGAGGTTTATGAACCAGCGGACGGCGATTATGTGAGGTGCAGGATGCTGCTAACGTTATGCGTTGAGAGGCGGTGGTATCTGTTCGCATAAGGACCCAGATTTCGTCTCTCTCTATGGTCATTGATAACTTAAGGAACGCAAAGGCGTGATTATTACTGTCTCTATTATTATTTAATTATTATTGGTCTATATTTGTAATGTTACCCTAACTTATTGGGCAGTTAAGCTTTTTGTTTTTTAGTATCGACTATTTTGAACCACCGATTTGAACGGATGGGAAAGTGTCCGAGAGATCGTCGAAAACAAAGAACCGAAACAAATCTGATCGTGGCGAGACGACACGTTGTTGGACGTGGACGATTTCCCTTTGCTCGCTCTATTTTATCTTCGGATGATCCGGCGCAATATTTCGCTGAAATGCGCAAACGTAACGTTAATGCGACGACACGTTCCAAACTTAGAAGTGTAATGACGGGAACGCGTTCCTCGCGAACCATCGGAGCTGGTATAACTGGAACTCGTTCCAAGATCGAGAAGAAACGCGGAACGAGCTTTCGTTCCTGTTTTGAAGGAACGTGTACAACTGCGCTCCGCAGTCAAGGGCGCTTGTGGTCTTCACTGTTTCCCACACAGTTTATCTTCCGCTAAATTTAGCGGAAAAAATCACGTCTCGTGACCCAGATACTGATCCAGTTTTCCCGCTAAATTTAGCGGGGGAAATTGACGTCACGCGACCTGACGTCACGTGACCTATACAACTATTCAGTTTCCCCGCTAAATTTATCGGGAATATTATACGTCAGGTGAAGCACCAACTCCCTCACCGATCGCCTCGCTAATTTTCTATAATTCATGTCATGAATTATAAGACTTTTAGGGTAAAGCTCGCTGTCATTTTTTTGTGTGTTGTCCGAGTCTAGAGTAGTGCTACAGTGTCTTGCTGTAACGCTGCGTGCCTGCACACTCTCGAACAATGCCCGCAAGTCACTCTCTCACAGACACTCTAAGAGTGGTCCGTGGGGTCACTTTCCTGCAGAACAGCGAGACATTCCAATCACGGCGAAAAATAGAACGATCCCGGCGAAAGACGAAGCTTACGATGCGGTTAAAGGGATGATGAAATTATTTTTCAAGTTCTTCCTCCTTTAATTCCCCTCTCGACTCAAAAGCGAAATGAGAGATCACGTGGTCGTGGCGTAGTAGTTTCCCGGATGCGTTGACGCCAACCTTCCACTTTTGTTTGAAGTGCGCGGTAAGACGCTGAACATGACGAGGGCTTATAAAATGCAATCCCCCATGCCACATCGTATAAATTTCCTTTTGAGGTTCGAAACATGTTTTTCGAGCCTCTCGTCATTTGCTGATATCTCTCCGTACGTCTTAGTGATTATCTGTCCACTCACCCCTGGGAGAATGCAGACGCGAGTGGCCATATTATAGAGCATGCCTATGCAAATGAATACGGCAGACTACAAAGCGATCACGAAGCAGATTCGCAGACACCTTCCATTGAGAGAAACTAGCGAAAGCATTTGAAATTCAGCAACCTCCTTCCCTCCGCCCCCCTCCCCCCCCCCTCCAATCATCTGGTCCCACGGATAATGAAATTGCATTAAAAACATAATAACAAAAAGAAAAGGCAACGGGTACCTTGATGACATTCGGGCTCGAGACCGCGGTCGCGTAAGGCTGAGAATACTCCGTTCCACCTTGCGATGAACCTCAGCGGAAGCAACGAGCTATCCAGGCCAATCCAGCGCTGTGAATATGCCACGTGACTGTGCGCCTCGCGGCTCACTGCGAGCCTCCCGAACAGATCAGGTGATGCTCGTAGAGGATTGGATTGGCTTGGGCGGTTAGCAGCTTTCTCATCGGTCCATCGTAGAGGGTGAAACGGAGCATCATAAAGTTCTCGTCGCCTCGGCGTAGCCTCCCGAGGGGTGTCCTTTTAAAAACGCGCTTATTTGATTAGCTCACTTAGAGGACGAGCTCTTTGTCGAGGGAGAGGAGGGGATTATGCCGGGCCATGAATGCGCAGAATGTGCGACGCGTCCCGCGGAAGGCGCGGACACAAAAGATCCAGCTTTTTCGTGAGAACGTTTGGAAGGAGGAGAGGACATTTTGGGAGAGTTGTAAGACAGAGGGGGAGGGTAGCGTAATTAAGCCCCCGGACGACGTCATTTTGGACCGGGTGAAAGGAGAAGGGCAGCCAAGTGGAGGAAAAGTTGCGGCCGTTTTTACATAAGCGCGTCTCTTTTTTAAATGTTTGAAGTTTCGTCTGGCGCGGACGGTCTGAGGTTGACGTTCATGGAAGCGACCAAAGCCATCCGTGGCGCGTTTTATTCTAAGGGAGGTACAGTCCGCGACACTGCTAGCGCGAACAAGGCATCGCCGGTTTCCTTTGTTTTATTCGCCCAGCACTGAAGGACTGTCGTTGCAACTAACTAGTATAGTGGTGGAAAGTGCTCGGTTGACGTGCTAACCTAAGCGGTATACATTTCGATGCCCGTGCCAGTACCCTTTCGAAGCAACATGCTAAAAAGCGCCGAGGTCATGTTCGCGCGCTAACAGTATCGCTCTGTCTATTATTCAGTAAGTATTAGTGTAAAGACTCGCGACAACATTAAAGTTTCAAGGGTGCTTTTCGCACGCCGAAGCAACACGTTTGAAAAGTCTAAGGGTTGATCAATACGAGGAGATAAAATGTTTTTGTTTCGTCAGAGCCAATCCGAGTCAGAGCCTCAATCAGAGCTCGGCGTTCCTCCTGACGTCACCGGAACTCGCGCGCACGAAGCAGACGAATTGCTCTCCACGTACATTTTCTAGTAACTTAACACGCTCGACTACAATATATTATTTTTATCGCCTAAGAAACGCCAGGTGTGCAGGCCGCAACTTCGACGTTTCTTGCACCGTGATTCGTTCTTAGACACCTGCTTTTTTTATCGGCTAACGTTGCAATTTTATTGCCTGCGATGCGATGATAAGATGATGAGAATATTTTCACGCCCCGCATTTTCTTAAGCTATCAGTGTACAAGTGACTACATAACGTCTCATGAGAAAATTCGGGTTCGCGATTACAACACCACCTCTTTCAAGTACACTCGCACTCTAGTATAAAAAAGTAGAGGCGGAAAGTGAAAAAAAAGAAAAGATAAACGAAGATAAGAAAGTAAGAAGAAACAAAAAGGAGAACGGCGAGGTTCTGTTCATGCGTACGTCACCAAGCTAAAAGAATGATAAAAAAACGAGAAGAAAAAAAGGAAGGGACCGACGAAGCTTGAGGTATCGTGCCCGAGAAAAGCGAAAAACGAGCTGGGGCTCCGATTTCCAGCCGGCTGGACAAGGAGGGAAACTTTGGCGAGCCGGCCAAGATAAACAAGCTATCCGTTCTGCGCCGGCTGCGCATATGCAGGCCCGGTTCGCGTACACAGGACGGACTCCCGTTCCTCTGGCCGGCTTCCTCTCCAAGCCGCGGCTCAGACCGCGTAATTGGAGGAACGCGACTAAGCAGCCCCCCCCCCCCCGCCCCCCTTTTCCGGCACGGGCCCAGACGACTGGCTGCGTGGGACGTGGTTTCTGCTTGGCCGAGTTACAAGGGCGCGCATCCGCTTCGTAGCACTCATGGCGGGGCGTTGCGCACAAAGTTGCTTAGAAGGCTTAAACCCTCTTCCAACGTTGCAATATTTTTTTACCCCATCGTATTCACGTCGGACCGCTAGCAACACGGGGCTTTCGCGTCCGGACTCTGCCACCGCCGAAACTCGATTGGCCAAGTAATGCCTCGTCATTGTCATGAATTGTAATTCTGTTGCACCGCCTATGGCCACCGATGTTGTCACCGCTAATACATTATATACGAAAGACAGTCTGCCGACAACGTCTGAGGCGTGCTTCTTCCTCGTACGACGGTCCTCTCGTGTTGGTCATACAAAAACTGTCTGCAAACATGTTGGAACCGTACGAATGTATGAAGGTATACCATGCATGAGGCATGCTCGCAGAGACTTCTTTCATCATGTCCGCAGAGGATACCACGTGCCTTTTGTATGATGCATACAGCAGCGTGGCAGCATGCGGCCTAGCGCACGCTGGGTGTGGCGATGCGATTGCGGTATTCCCTTATAAAAACACCCAAGAGCGAATCACGAAGCAAGAAGCGTCAACATGATTGGCCACGTTTCTTTGGCTGCCAGTGACTTTACAGTGTCAGGAACGCCCCAAGTAGCTCGGCTCCAAAAGGGGTCGGCTGACCGGGGGCCCCAGGTGGAGCAGCCCACGTGAGGTCGCCCCGTTAATCGCATTTCGTTCGGGGTCATTTCATACTATTCCTTGCGGTCTGGGGTATTGCAGCGCGTACCAAATTGAGCGTGTACCTCATTTTCACCGTCGGCCTACTGGAAATATTACCATTTTGACAAATCAAAAACACGTATTGAGCGAGGTCAAAAAAAAAATTGGGCATTTCAAGGGTAAAGAAATTAGCAAAAATAAAACTGTGCACATATCCATAAAAAATTCTGTTGGACAGGTAGTCGTAATACGTAGCCTGCTTGAGCCGTCCAAAAACCGAATCTTTAGAACAAATACGACATTCTGATGAGCGTGTTCCGAATTCACTCTCAGATTCAATACTCTCCGTAAAATATTCCACCCACGTAAAACGGCCTTTTCAAGATACACACTCAGTAGTAAGTTAATAATAAAGTCTATAAAGCCTAAAATTTCTCGCTCACGTTTAGAATTACAATCCTCGGTGATTTGGTCTCAAATTAAGCCGATTTCTTATATTGAATTTTCAAAACGTGGAGTAAATATTCTCAATTTTAGCGAAAAGTGTTGTTTATAGCGAGTGTCGCAACTAGTCCAAGTTAGACATGCCCACGCTTTGCCGCCTTGGAGCCCACACCGTTGCTAACTTGGCCTCCGAGGAGCCCAGGTGAGACCCACGGGGATTTTAGTTAGGCAGTCCAAGTCGGGCATGCCCGCGCTTTGCCAACGTAGAGCCCGCATCATTGCTAATGTAGCCCACGCAGGGCCTTGGTAACACTCTCGGGGGCTTTACATGGACAGCCCAAGTCGGGCATGCCCGCGCTCCACCGCCGTTAAGCCGACATTATCGCAACTTGGCCCCTCGCGCGGCCAGGGGGATTACGGGGATTCTAGTTAGGCAGCCCAAATCGGGCATGCCCTCGCTTTGCTGCTGTGGAGCCCACATCATCGCAACTTGGCCCTCGCAAGGCCGAGGTGGGACCCACGGGGGTTTTACATGGGTAGCCCAACTCGGGGCGTGCCCACGCTTTGCACTATCTTCGCTAACTCTGCACCCTCATTGCCGAGGTGGGACCCACGGGGGTTTTACATGGGTAGCCCAACTCGGGCGTGCCCACGCTTTGCACCTATCTTCGCTAACTCTGCACCCCCTCATTGCCGAGGTGGGACCCACGGGGGTTTTACATGGGGTAGCCCAACTCGGGCGTGCCCACGCTTTGCCCCTCATCTTCGCTAACTCTGCACCCTCATTGCCGAGGTGGGACCCACGGGGGTTTACATGGGTAGCCCAACTCGGGCGTGCCCACGCTTTGCACTATCTTCGCTAACTCTGCACCCTCATTGCCGAGGTGCGGACCCGCGGGGGTTTTACATGGGTAGCCCAACTCGGGCGTGCCCACGCTTTGCCTCTATCTTCGCTAACTCTGCACCTCATTGCCGAGGTGGGACCCACGGGGGTATTACATGGTAGCCCAACTCGGGCGTGCCCACGCTTTGCCCCATCTTCGCTAACTCTGCTCCCTCATTGCCGAGGGGGACCCACGGGAGTTTTACATGGGTAGCCAAACTCGGGCGTGCCCACGCTTTGCCCCTATCTTCGCTAACTCTGCACCCTCATTGCCGAGGTGGGACCCACGGGGGTTTTACATGGGTAGCCCAACTCCGACGTGCCACGCTTTGCCCTATCTTTGCCCCAACTCTGCACCCTCATTGCCGGTGGGACCCACGGGGGCTGCACGGGCCCAGCCCAACTCCCGGGCTTACACTCTTTGCCCCTATCTTCGCTAACTTTGCACCCTCATTGCCGAGGTGGGATCCACGGGGGTTTACACGGGTAGCCCAACTCGGCGTGCCACTCTTTGCCCCTATCTTCGCTAACTCTGCACCTTCATTGCCGAGGTGGGACCCACGGGGGTTTTACACTCTGCACCCTCATTGCCGAGGTGGGACCCACGGGGGTTTGACATGGGTAGCCCAACTCGGGCGTGCCCACGCTTTGCCCCTATCTTCGCTAACTCTGCACCCTCATTGCCGAGGTGGGACCCACGGGGGTTTTACATGGGTAGCCCAACTCGGGCGTGCCCACGCTTTGCCCTTATCTTCGCTAACTCTGCACCTCATTGCCGAGGTGGGACCCACGGGGGTTTTACATGGGTAGCCCAACTCGGGCGTGCCCACGCTTTGCCCTATCTTCGCTAACTCTGCACCCTCATTGCCGAGGTGGGACCCACGGGGGTTTTACATGGGTAGCCCAACTCGGGCGTGCCCACGCTTTGCCCCTATCTTCGCTAACTCTGCACCCTCATTGCCGAGGTGGGACCCACGGGGGTTTTACATGGGTAGCCCAACTCGGGCGTGCCTACCTTTGCCTATCTTCGCTAACTCTGCACCCTCATTGCCGAGGTCGGGACCCACGAGGGTTTTACATGGGTAGCCCAACTCGGGCGTGCCCACGCTTTGCACCTATCTTCGCTAACTCTGCACCCTCATTGCCGAGGTGGGACCCACGGGGGTTTACATGGGTAGCCCAACTCGGGCGTGCCCACGCTTTGCCCCTATCTTCGCTAACTCTGCACCCTCATTGCCGAGGTGGGACCCACGGGGGTTTACATGGGTAGCCCCCACTCGGGCGTGCCCACGCTTTTGCCCCCTATGCTTCGCTAACTTTGCACCCTCGTTGCCGGGGTGGGACCCGCGGGGGTTTTACATGGGTAGCCCCACTCCCGGGCGTGCCCACGCTTTGCCCCTATCCTCGCTAACTCTGCACCCTCTATTTGCCGAGGTGGGGCCCACGGGGTTTACATGGGTAGCCAACTCTCGGGCGTGCCCACGCTTTGCACCTATCTTCGCTAACTCTGCACCCTCATTGCCGAGGTGGGACCCACGGGGGTTTTACATGGGTAGCCCAACTCGGGCGTGCCCACTGCTTTGCCCTATCTTCGCTAACTCTGCACCCTCATTGCCGAGGTGGGACCCACGGGGGTTTTACAGGGTAGCCCAACTCCGGGCGTGCCCACGCTTTGCCCCTATCTTCGCTAACTCTGCACCCTCATTGCCGAGGTGGGACCCACGGGGGTTTTACATGGGTAGCCCAACTCGGGCGTGCCCACGCTTTGCCCCTATCTTCGCTAACTCTGCACCCTCATTGCCGAGGTGGGACCCACGGGGGTTTTACGTGGGTAGCCCAACTCGGGCGTGCCCACGCTTTGCCACTATCTTCGCTAACTCTGCACCCTCATTGCCGAGGTGGGACCCACGGGGGTTTTACATGGGTAGCCCAACTCGGGCGTGCCCACGCTTTGCCCCTATCTTCGCTAACTCTGCACCCTCATTGCCGAGAGTGGGACCCACGGGGGTTTTACATGGGTAGCCCAACTCGGGCGTGCCCACGCTTTGCCCCTATCTTCGCTAACTCTGCACCCTCATTGCCGAGGTGGGACCCACGGGGGTTTTACATGGGTAGCCCAACTCGGGCGTGCCCACGCTTTGCCCCTATCTTCGCTAACTCTGCACCCTCATTGGCCGAAGTGGGACCCACGGGGGTTTTACACGGGTAGCCCAACTCCGGGCGTGCCTACGCTTTGCCCCTATCTTCGCTAACTCTGCACCTCATTGCCGAGGTGGGACCCACGGGGGTTTTACATGGGTAGCCCAACTCGGGCGTGCCCACGCTTTGCCCCTATCTTCGCTAACTCTGCACCCTCATTGCCGAGGTGGGACCCACGGGGGTTTTACATGGGTAGCCCAACTCAGGCGTGCCCACGCTTTGCCACTATCTTCGCTAACTCTGCACCCTCATTGCCGAGGTGGGACCCACGGGGGTTTTACATGGGTAGCCCAACTCGGGCGTGCCCACGCTTTGCCCCTATCTTCGCTAACTCTGCACCCTCATTGCCGAGGTGGGACCCACGGGGGTTTTACATGGGTAGCCCAACTCGGGCGTGCCCACGCTTTGCCCTATCTTCGCTAACTCTGCACCCTCATTGCCGAGGTGGGACCCACGGGGGTTTTACACGGGTAGCCCAACTCGGGCGTGCCCACGCTTTGCACTATCTTCGCTAACTCTGCACCCTCATTGCCGAGGGTGGGACCCACGGGGGTTTTACATGGGTAGCCCAACTCGGGGCGTGCCCACGCTTTGCCCCTATCTTCGCTAACTCTGCACCCTCATTGCCGAGGTGGGACCCACGGGGGTTTTACATGGGTAGCCCAACTCGGGCGTGCCCACGCTTTGCCCCTATCTTCGCTAACTCTGCACCCTCATTGCCGAGGTGGGACCCACGGGAGTTTTACATGGGTAGCCCAACTCGGGCGTGCCCACGCTTTGCCCTATCTTCGCTAACTCTGCACCCTCATTGCCGAGGTGGGACCCACGGGGGTTTTACATGGGTAGCCCAACTCAGGCGTGCCCACGCTTTGCACCTATCTTCGCTAACTCTGCACCCTCATTGCCGAGGTGGGACCCACGGGGGTTTTACATGGGTAGCCCAACTCCGGGCGTGCCCACGCTTTGCCCCTATCTTCGCTAACTCTGCACCCTCATTGCCGAGGTGGGACCCACGGGGGTTTTACATGGGTAGCCCAACTCGGGCGTGCCCACGCTTTGCCCCTATCTTCGCTAACTCTGCACCCTCATTGCCGAGGTGGGACCCACGGGGGTTTTACATGGGTAGCCCAACTCGGGCGTGCCCACGCTTTGCCCCTATCTTCGCTAACTCTGCACCCTCATTGCCGAGGGTGGGACCCACAGGGGTTTTACATGGGTAGCCCAACTCGGGCGTGCCCACGCTTTGCCCCTATCTTCGCTAACTCTGCACCCTCATTGCCGAGGTGGGACCCACGGGAGTTTTACATGGGTAGCCCAACTTCGGGCGTGCCCACGCTTGCCGCTATCTTCGCCCCCAGGAGTTTGCATGGGTAGCCCAACTCCGGGCGTGCCCACGCTTTGCCCCTATCTTCGCTAACTCTGCGCCCTCATTGCCGAGGTGGGACCTACGGGGGCCCATGGGTAGCCCAACTCGGGCGTGCCCACGTTTTGCCTATCTTTCGCTGCTCTGCACCCTCATTGCCGGTGGGACCCGGGAGTTTTACATGGGTAGCCCAACTCGGACGTGCCCACGCTTTGCCCCTATCTTCGCTAACTCTGCACCCTCATTGCCGAGGTGGGACCCACGGGGTTTTACAGGGTAGCCCAACTCGGGCGTGCCCACGCTTTGCCGCTATCTTCGCTAACTCTGCACCACTCACTGCCGAGGTGGGACCCACGGGGGTTTTACATGGGTAGCCCAACTCGGGCGTGCCCACGCTTGCCTCTATCTTCGCTAACTCTGCACCCTCATTGCCGAGGTGGGACCCACGGGGTTTTTACATGGGTAGCCCAACTGGGGCGTGCCCACGCTTTGCCGCTTATCTTCGCTAACTCTGCACCCTCATTGCCGAGGTGGGACCCACGGGAGTTTTACATGGGTAGCCCAACTCGGGGCGTGCCCACGCTATTGCCCCATCTTCGCTAACTCTGCACCCTCATTGCCGAGGTGGGACCCACGGGGGTTTTACGTGGGTAGCCCAACTCGGGCGTGCCCACGCTTTGCCCCTATCTTCGCTAACTCTGCACCCTCACTGCCGAGGTGGGACTCCACGGGGTTTTACATGGGTAGCCCAACTCGGGGCGTGCCCACGCTTTGCCCCTATCTTCGCTAACTCTGCACCCTCATTGCCGAGGTGGGACCCACGGGGGTTTTACATGGGTAGCCCAATCTCGGGCGTGCCCACGCTTTGCCCCTATCTTCGCTAACTCTGCACCCTCATTGCCGAGGTGGGACCCACGGGGGTTTTACAAGGGTAGCCCAACTCGGGCGTGCCCACGCTTTGCCACTATCTTCGCTAACTCTGCACCCTCATTGCCGAGGTGGGACCCACGGGAGTTTTACATGGGTGGCCCAACTCCGGGGCGTGCCCACGCTTTGCCCCTATGCCTTCGCTAACTCTGCACCCTCATTGCCGAGGTGGGACCCACGGGGGTTTTACATGGGTGCTCCAACTCAGGGCGTGCCCACGCTTTGCCCCTATCTTCGCTAACTCTGCACCCTCATTACCGAGGTGGGACCCACGGGGGTTTTACATGGGTAGCCCAACTCGGGCGTGCCTCCACGCTTTGCCCCTATCTTCGCTAACTCTGCACCCTCATTGCCGAGGTGGGACCCACGGGAGTTTACATGGGTAGCCCAACTCGGAGCGTGCCACGCTTTGCATCTATGTTCGCTAACTCTGCGCCATCATTGCCAAGGTGGGACCCACGGGGTTTACATGGGTTGCCCAACTCGGAGCGTGCCACACTTTGCCCTATCTTCGCTAACTCTGCACCCTCATTGCCGAGGTGGGACCCATGGGGGTTTTACATGGGTAGCCCAACTTCGGGCGTGCCCACGCTTTGCCCCTATCTTCGCTAACTCTGCACCCTCATTGCCGAGGTGGGACCCACGGGGTTTTACATGGATAGCCCAACTCGGGCGTGCCCACGCTTTGCCGCTATCTTCGCTAACTCTGCACCCTCATTGCCGAGGTGGGACCCACGGGGGTTTTACATGGGTAGCCCAACTCGGGCGTGCCCACGCTTTGCCCCTATCTTCGCTAACTCTGCACCCTCATTGCCGAGGTGGGACCCACGGGGGTTTTACTGGGTAGCTCCAACTCGGCGTGCCCATCGCTTTGCCCCTATCTTCGCTAACTCTGCACCCTCATTGCCGAGGTGGGACCCACGGGAGTTTTACATGGGTAGCCCAACTCCGGGCGTGCCCACGCTTTGCCCCTATCTTCGCTAACTCTGCACCTCATTGCCGAGGTGGGACCCACGGGAGTTTTACATGGGTAGCCCAACTCGGGCGTGCCCACGCTTTGCCACTATCTTCGCTAACTCTGCACCCTCATTGCCGAGGTGGGACCCACGGGGGTTTACATGGGTAGCCCAACTCGGGCGTGCCCACGCTTTTGCCCCCATCTTTGCAGCTCTGCACCCCGCCGCCGAGGTGGGACCCACGGGAGTTTTGCATGGGTAGCCCAACTCGGGCGTGCCCACGCTTTGCCGCTATCTTCGCTAACTCTGCACCCTCATTGCCGAGGTGGGACCCACGGGAGTTTTACATGGGTAGCCCAACTCGGGCGTGCCCACGCTTTGCCCCTATCTTCGCTAACTCTGCACCCTCATTGCCGAGGTGGGACCCACGGGGGTTTTACATGGGTAGCCCAACTCGGGCGTGCCCACGCTTTGCCCCTATCTTCGCTAACTCTGCACCCTCATTGCCGAGGTGGGACCCACGGGGGTTTACATGGGTAGCTCCAACTGCGGGCGTGCCCACGCTTGCCGCTATCTTCGTTACCTCCTGGACCCTCATGGCCGAGGTGGGACCACGCGGGGTCCGAGCATGGGTAGCCCTTTCTCGGGCGTGCCCACGCTTTGCCGCTATCTTCAAGCTGGCTCTGCACCCTCATGGCCGAGGTGGGGACCCACGGGGGTTTTACAAGGGTAGCCCAACTCGGGCGTGCCCACGCTTTGCACTCATGTTCGCTAACTCTGCACCCTCATTGCCGAGGGTGGGACCCACGGGGGGTTTACATGGGTAGCCCTACGGGGCGTTGCCTACGCTTGCTCTAGCTTCGCTAACTCTGCACCCTCATTACCGAGGTGGGACCCACGGGGGTTTTACATGGGTAGCCCCAACTCGGAGCGTGCCCACGCTTTGCCCCCCATCTTCGCTAACTCTGCACCCTCATTGCCGAGGTGGAACCCCCCACGGGGTTTTACAGTCTACCGGGTATGCCCACGCTTTCGCTTGCCATATTCGCTAACCCTGCACCCTCATGGCTGAGGGGGACCCACGGGAGTTTTGCTATGGGTAGCTTTCCAACTCGGCGTGCCTTACGCACGCTTTGCCCCTATCTTCGCTAACCGCACCCTCAATTGGCGAGGTGGGACCCACGGGGGTTTTACATGGGGAAGCCCAACTCGCGCCCATGCTTTGCCCCTATTCGCTAACTCTGCACCCTCATTGCCGAGGTGGGACCAACGGGGTTTGTTATGTAGCCCAACTCGGGGCGTGCCCATGCTTTGCCCCTATCTTCGCTAACTCTGCACCCTCATTGCCGAGGTGGGACCAACGGGGGTTTTACATGGATAGCCCAACTCGGCGTGCCCACGCTTTGCCCCTATCTTCGCTAACTCTGCACCCTCATTACTGAAGTGGGACCACGGGGGTTTTACATGGGTTGCTCCAACCTCAAGTGCGCCTAATGCTGCAGCCCTCATCTTCGCTAACTCTGCACCCTCATTGCCGAGGTGGAACCCACGGGGTTTTATAGAAATTCAACTCGGGCATGCCCACGCTTTGCTGCTATCTTTGCCAACTCTGCACCCTCATGGCCGAGATGGGACCCACGGGAGTTTCAGCGGTAGTGCCTAACTCGCGTGCCCATGCACGCTTTGCCCCTATCTTCGCTAACTCTGCACCCTCATTGCCGAGGTGGGACCCACGGGGGTTTTACATGTGTAGCCCAACCGGGCGTGCCCATGCTTTGCCCCTATCTCTTAACTCTGCACCCTCATTGCCGAGGTGGGACCAACGGGGGTTTGCATGGGTGTTCAACTCGGGCGTGCCCACGCTTTGCCCCTATCTGCTAACTCTCAAAAACCCCCGCCACCGGCCGGGGACCCACGGGGTTTTGCTGGGTTGCCCAACTCGGGCGTGCCCA
>JAZHYW010032597.1:0-20311 GCA_037355805.1 Ixodes ricinus
ATAAACATTTTGAGATTCTAGTTGATCAAGATGTGAATATGTCCTAAGTTCAAATGCCTCATTCTTGGGATTTAATCCCAGAACGGGAGTATTAAACCCAATCAAAGACACAAAAAAGCATTGTCCAAAATATCGACTGAATGCACTAGGAAGCCCAGCGCACGCCCGACTTCCGGGACAAGCATCGAACTTCCGGTGGCTTCACTTGCGCCAGGCTCGGGCTCGGAGAGCAGCTAAGCGCCATCCAGTGGCTGGAACTCGCTCTTGCGCAGGAACAAGGGAAAAAGAAAACAAAGTAACCGCCAGGTTCACCCATTCTGAACATCGGTTTATGCGACACGCACGCATCTGCAGCTCTGCCAGCCCTCTTTGTTAGGGAATGTTTGTTCTTATTAGACTATTTAGGAACCTGATGTTTTTAAACCTGCTCTTTTTGTTTCGCATGTGCTGATGTGTTCTAGAAAGAAAAGGATCTCTTTGAAGCTCGTCCCTCAACCCTGTCTAAGCTTAGTGCCCGATCTATCCCTTCGATATAAGAACCCAGGGGCTATGTTGCGCTTTTGGACTCCCAGGAGACTAGGAAGAGGGAAGTGACGTAGGTGTGAATGCACGTATCTCACGCATCGCGAAACTCACCGTCATCAGCGACTCCACCAATCAACATCCAAAGAGCGTTGTTGACGTCACTTCCCTCTTCCTAGTCTCCTGGGAGTCCAAAAGCGCAACATAGCCCCCCAGGTCCTTGCTCTTTCTGAAACAGTCCTCGGTGCCAAGCTCATCGATGGGTGAGTTAGTTTCTCAGCAAAAGTACCGCGCGCTGAAAAAGAAGTTACATTTTATGTTTTACCGTAGCCGCGAACTGTGCATTGCGGAACGCGAAACAACGAATGGGCGCTATCATGACTTGCATTTACGTCACATTGGCGGCCTTTCTTGCCTTCATATGCCATTTGCTTTTAGAGCGCAGCTCTTAGGCGCCCATTTCCGGCTTGAGCGGCGTCGCCGTCGCCGTCGGCGTCGGCGTAACTGCGCGGTGCATGATGGGTAATTTTCCCCGCTAAATTTAGCGGAAAATTTCCCTGCTAAATTTAGCGGAAAAATTTTCCCGCTAAATCTAGCGGAAACATTTCCCGCTAAATTTAGCGGAAAATTTTCCCCGCTACAATTTAGCGCAAAATTTTCTCCTGCTAGATTTAGCGGGGAAAATTTTCCGCTAGATTTAGCGGGGAAAACGTTTCCCGCTAGATTTAGCAGGGAAAAGTTTCTCGCTAAATCTAGCGGGAAATTTTCCCCGCTAGATTTAGCGGGGAAACTCCCCCCCCTTCTCGAGGTCACGTGACCCCCAGCCACATGACCCCCCCCCCATCCCTGAGGTCACGTGACCCCCCCCCCCCGTGCCTTCCCCTGCTCTCAAGAGCTGCGGCTCTAATTCGGCGTTACAGGGAGTTGTAAACGGCTTTCATTTTTAGAGCGCAGCTCTTAGGCGCCCGTTTCGAGCTTGAGCGGCGTCGGCGTCGCCGTCGCCATCGCTGTCGCCGTCGCCGTCGGCGTAACCGCCCGAGGTCACGTGACCTCCCCCGAGGTCACGTGACCCCCAGGTCACGTGGCCCCCAGGTCACGTGACCCCCCCGAGGTCACGTGACCCCCAAGTCACGTGGTCCCCCAGGTCACGTGGTCCCCCAGGTCACGTGGTCCCCAGGTCACGTGACCCCCAGTCACGTGACCTCCAGTGGTCACGTGATGATGATGACGATGACGATGCGAATGCCGATGACGTCATCAGTGACGTTACTGATGACGTCATCGGCATCCGCAGCGTCATCGTCATCATCACTGATGACGTCATCACTGACGTCACTGATGACGTCATCGGCATCCGCATCGTCATCGTCATCATTATTGATGACGTCATCAGTGACGTCAAGGGACCCCCCTGAGGCCATGTGACCCTCTTCCCCCCTTCCCCCGAGGTCGCTTGCCCCCCCCTGTACCCCCCCCTCCTCCTCCTCAAGAGCTGCGCTCTAATTCGGCGTTACAGAGAGTTGTAAACGGCTGTTTTTTATGATAACAACAAACCATTTTGTTCCGAACGTTTCTTTTTTTTTTACAGCTGAGCTGTTAAGGTGCAACCCCACCCTTGGTTAGTGTGATTCTGAACCAACAGATGGCGGTGGGATCGCCTTCCAGGCCTGTACATCAATGCGAGAAATCGTGTGTGGTGGCGCTTCGATACAGTGGGGTATTTTTCTATATCCTGAATTTGACATCCCTGGTCCCTTGCTTGTTTTTCTCTGCACGAGCTTTCTTTGGAACGCGCACGGCTGCGCCCAAGGGGCCAGTTGCCTACGCTCCGAGCTCGCGTCTCCAGCAAATGTGAGCAGAACAAAAGGCGAGAATCGTCCTGATCCAAACGGCGAGGCACATGCGCAACAAAGCCACCGACGCGTTGAAAAATATAAAATTGCCTGTGCGCCGTTATCGGAGATTTCAGAGGACAATTACACATATTTCAATGTGATCAGATTCATATTGTCACGAATGAAGGTGACGAGAGGACGAACAGTGAACTGAAAAATAAAGGTTAAATCGGCGAACTTGTGCCAAACAGAATAAGTAAAGAGAAAGAGCGTCGAGGCAGCAAAAAAGCAACTGGCCAAGCGGCGATTCGGCAGCTTTATTTATTTATTTATTAATTTATTTATTTCAAAATACTGCCAATCCCATCGGGATTTTTGCAGGTATTGGGCGAAAAGAAATATACAACAAGAGGCAAATATCAATAAAAACAGAACAGCAAAATATCGCGTCATTCTTGTAACAGAAAAAAAATCAATTCATAAATTGACAAAGTAGTTGTTTTTCAACTGCATCACCAAACAATTCAACACTTGTAGAACTAAAAATGTGCCTATCTAAACTATTCCAGTCTCTTATGGCTGAAGGAAAAAATGAGTGTTTAAAACTGTTGTTATTGAATGAATACTCAACGAGTGTGTCGCTATGTTTATGTCTAGTGGCTCTCGCTTCCGATCGCTTAACGTACTTGTTTTTATCTATTTTAAATGCATCGTTTAAAAGTAGGAACATAAATTTCAGTCGACTGAGTCTTACACGATCTACGATAGTCAATAAACCAGCTTTCTTTAGTAAGTTCTGTTGGTGAATCGAAACGACTGTATTTATTATAAACAAATCTGATTGCCTTTCTCTGGACACTTTCTATAATACTTATATTCTTCTGCGTATGTGGGAACCAGGATATATTTGCGTATTCTAGTACTGGACGCACAAGAGAGGTGTATGCTAAAAGCTTTATTTCTGGAGTTGAATACTTTAACGTTCTCTTCAGAAAGAATAGTTTTGCCAGGGCTTTGTTTGTTATATATTTAACGTGTGCGTTCCAGCTCAGGTCGGATGCTAATATGATACCAAGATACTTATATTCAGTGACTCTGCGCAAGTCTACACCATTAACGCTTTATGGAAACTCGAGAATATTCTTCTTTTTCCTCGTTAGGCACATAGTAACGGTTTTGTTAGAATTTAGAGCCATTTGCCAATTGTCACACCAATCGGTTATCTTTTTTAGTGATTCGTTTAGTTGAATTTGGTCAGCTTGGCTTGATATCCCGTGATCGATAATACAGTCGTCGGCAAAAAGTTTTTTATTTGCATCGATACCCTTAACAATGTCCTTTATATAGAGAAGAAACAGGAGTGGTGCCAAAACAGTGCCTTGCGGGACCCTAGACAGTACCTTAACTGGTCGAGAGACGTTTCCTTCATAACAAACAAACTGAAACAGATTTTGTAGTTAATCTTCTATCCACGATACTATAGGACCCTCACCCATAATCTGTGTAAGCTTGTTAAGAAGTTTGACGTGGGAAACACGGTCAAGATTTTCCCATGTGATTTCAGACGAGATTTTCCCACGTGATTTCAGACGAGATTTTCCCACGTGATTTCATGCAATCTCAATTGTTCTTGACAAACAACAATGTTTACTCAGGCAAGCGGTCACATGTGAAACTTAGAATATTTTGTATTGATTGTGGCACACGTGGCAAGTTGCATAGGTTTTGTTTACAATCCGCGAAATAGAATTGTCCTGGGTTACCTTGGTCTCTCATGCATGTAGCACACAAAAGAGCACGAAATGAATCGCAGTGGGAAACGAAAACAATAATGATAAACAAGCGTGTAATCACGCGAAAACTGAGGGCATTGCACATCTACAGAAGGTAAGCTTTGTTTCACTAAATACATTACCAGTAAAATATTTGGTTTTATCGTGCGAGCGAAACGGAACATACAAGTGCGAGCATACTGCCCTGAACTACACTTCCAGTGAACAAGCGCAGCATCCAATGCATTGAGCTCGCTTTTATACCTTTTGGTGCGCTCAAACCTTTGAAAACACAATTATAGTCAATTCTAGTATTCCAATTATTTTTATTAAGTGCGCTTTTGTCTTTTTCGTTCACGTGCAATTTTCTTAGTTATATAATATTTTTCCAGAAGTCCGACATCTATAGTCTGTTTCATCACAAGTGAGAGCCGCCTAATCAAAGATGTAGACAAAAAAAAAAAGAACGCGAACACGCGAACATACATTAAAAATGGAATGTAACGGCGCATTCAAAATTAGACGTTAATTTTTTAGAGAGCAGCACTTGCGTTGGGCGATATTGTTACCCGTTGAAGATTATAAAAAGTGCAGTACAACTGTTAGCTCGGGATCTTTAACGTGCATTACGCAGTACATTTGGTACACGATCGCACGACGTTAGAATGCAGATGGGCGACTGAACCCAGGGTGCTATGTTGCGCTTTTTGGACTCCCATACTTGGAAGAGGAGGTGACGTCAACGACTAGAGCAAACGCAGATTGGATGTTGACAGAAGAAAACAAAATCAACATCCAATCTGCATTTGCTGCGTTGTTGACGTCACTTCCCTCTCTCTAGTCTCCTGGGAGTCCAAAAAGCGCAACATGGGCCCCAGGGTCCCTGCTAAAGCCCCTTGATAAAGGCGTTTTTTACAAGTACCGCCAACCATTGTTGTGGAAACGCGCAAGACACGTGCCACTCGCTTTCAAGGGCCAGTCATTTTAGTACTGGGCCGCCATTTGCCTCCAAGGGCCGCTCGAGAGACGGGCCTCGTGCACTGGCACATTTGAGGTTACTTGAAAGACCAACGCAAACACATCGAGGGGATTTAGTCCCTACAGGTTCTGCAGCGTGACCTCCGTGCTTTTAACGGAGCTCGCGCTCCAGCCTTTCTCCAGGTGCTCTGATTTGCGGTGCCACCACACACTCGGCCAACGATCCCCCACCGCACTTGGTTTAGCCTGTGAGCTAAATGAGCTACGCTTAGAGTATCGGCACTCCCCCCCCCCCCGATATTGTTGTGGGCGCCGCCATCTTGGTGGTTAGTAACAAATCAAATTCAACTGTCGATTGTCATGATTCAAAAGTGCGGTGTCAGGACGTTCACGTAATATTGCTTTGCTTTGTCGCAAACTGTTTAAACATTTGTGGAGGACGGAAAAGCGTTTCCTGTGATTTCAGATAAAGCTTCAAATAACTGACAACCATCATTTTAAACACCAAGATGTGTATGAAGCATAGCTTATTTAGTGCCTTTAGCCAGACCACATAAGTATAGAAATAAAACGAACAGCTTAACCTCGCGCTCTTGGCGCTGCTTCAGAGGCTTCATCAGCCCGTAGCGTTGGCTGCGCTCCGAACTAAGATAAAGCAAAGCAAATATTCAGATCTTAGGGTTTCACAAGTCAAACCAACAAAAATCACTTAACACGCCCCAATAAAAATAAAAAAAAGAATTGCGGGTTTATTTTGACTAACTGGAGATCATTTCACGTGCAACCGAAATCTCAGCTTGGCCTCCGTCGGATTGCGGGCACCTCGGCCGATATTTAAACCCGACAAATATGAATTCATGGTCCAGCGCGTTGGCTCAGAGTCAGAGACACTGAGACGATTTAATGTTTTGTGTTTTGTTTTAATATCATTGGCACTTAAGAGCCACCGAGGTGGTTTTTGAAACAAAATATAGTCAAACCATTCCGACAAGCATAGTTTAATTGCGAAAATGATCTTTGCAAGCGATAAAAACATTAAAATGTTTTCGCATACGTGGCGGAATTTGAAATGGCAGAATGTATTTCATGGCGCCCATTCCATTTGAATCGCGTCGGGCATGTGTACCGACGCGAAGTAGAACGCGCGCAAAAATAGCTGTGGTGCACCCGCCGCCTCCCGCTTGTTGTTCTGACATCTCTGGCTCGCTCACTGCGGGCATCCAGGCATCCGACACCCCGACATCAGGCGCTTTTTCTGACTTTCACGTGGCGTTCCAAGCGGCACACGACGGAAAATGCACATCAAGCTGTTCTTGAACACGTGTCGCCATCTGTATTTTATATTAAGAAACTACAACTCGCCGTAACTGAATGAGAAAAGTTTTAGGTCTTATAACATTCTTAACGTGTAATATATCAATATGGAAGTTCTGGAAAATGTAATATCGAAGATGCTTCATAATTTAATGTCTCGTTATTTTGATTAGTTGACGTGATTCCGTTTTTATAGCGCCATAAAATAATACCATTTTAAACTTTATTTTTCATTTTAAAATATACATTATCTGTACAGTTTGTTGCTTACTTTTTTAATTTATTACATACAACAGAACGCTCACGTAAAATATTGTGGACGATGGAACGTTACAACTCGAGAAATATTTTTTTCAATATTAGGGAATGTGGTCTATTAAAAGCTGAATAATTAACCAACAACTAAAAATAACCGTAATATCGAGACACTAAAGCATCGTTAAAAAGCGGCTCTTTATTTTGACAATTACTTCATAATTGTAAGATACATAGAAAGAAAGTTATAAGCCGTCCAAAAAGCACCAAAACGTCATGCATGGTGGGGTTGCACCTTAAGGGCTAGTTTCCCCAGGATCGTGTCCGTCCTCAAATGACCTGATGAAACCGAACTCTGGACATATACCGCCATCTATGAACAACGACGGTAACCAGACAACCGGCTTGCCGGTTGTCTGGTTCCCGCAGCCGCTCATCGATGGCGGCTACCTTTGAGCCTTTCCACTCCGGCGTGCCGACATGCGGCCGGCCATTACTTCATTTCCACCATAGTATAGCCGAATACTTTACAAATAGGAATACATTCCACTCCGACCATTTGCATTAGACAGAACGCCTACAGCGCCGAATCCAGGCCCGACGGAGGAGGTCCGCGTCAGACCACGCGCATGTGTACGTGGATGTTCAAGGCGGCCACGGCGGTGTCGTCTCCGATTCCACCTAAAGCCCCTTCATGTTTCAAAAGTAGCGCAAGGTGCGTCGATGCACGAGGCACGTGGAACGTGCAACCATTGGGAAGATCATGGCGGCACAGCGCAGCAAAGTATTTGGCGCAGCCCTGAGCTCGATTTGCCGCGCGGCACGTGTCTCGAGCATTTCCACAACAATAAATTTAGTATGTAGAACAACCATCGTCGTCATCATCATTTACCGCCCGATAGCCGAGACCTCCCCGAAGATAGATGGCTCTCGCCGAGCCCAGAAAACTTGTCCGCGCCGAGGCTATTGTATTTAAGAGGGGTGAAATGTGTTCCCCTAGTGAAGTATTTGGCATAGCTTCGCTGGTCTACCTTCTTCAGCACAATGGAAATGCTGAAAGCTTTTCGGTGCATGAACGAGCATATCTTGGAGCGTGTTCTTTGTGTTTAGTTTGCTACGGCGACAAGTTCTAGTTCATTAGTTAGTTTTGTCCTTTTGCGCTGTGTATTCTTCACTATGTACAACCAATACCAACTAGCGCAACTTTCTACTTTATTATAGTTCATTTCCATACATTTGGCTGTTCCCACGCACTGTCGGGCATCGAATGCCGCAAAGGATGTCATCACCATAACCGGCAGGAGTTTGATTCACCCTATGGCGGCCACTGCTGAACGCGTACCCTGTGCAGCATGCATTTTACACCGTCAGAATTTTTTCTCTCGGCGGAAACACGTAGGAAAGCACAATACTGACCACCAGCACGGAGCGGTGACGTTATGTGCACACCATGTAGAGGGTGGTTAAAGAAATTTCAACATGAATTTTTTGTTTAACGCAAACATAATCTATTCATTGCCGAACGCTCATTCTTCACCTATATGTAGCGCTAAAGGGCCGAACCAGATGACAAATCTTCAGTACTAATTGTTTTCTTATTAAACAATGACATGTGATTTTAAGATATTTTCAAATAAAGAAAGCGCGGTCAATAGAACCTTTAAATAAAAGGACTTATCGGAAACGGGCAAATATAATCCCCAAGTTCCAATGAAAAAAATAACATAAATTTTTGTTCTAAAACAAGGGTTAGTACTGAAACTCTGCAACCGGTCAACACTTCGAGTGCTATTTTTGGGTTCGGAGATGCATAGTTTGTTTGTGAGTCAAAATAAAAAAAAAACGCTGTAATTTGTGGGACGTTTCGGCCAGGGCCGGCTTGATGGGTCAGCTTCTTATCTGGTGACCATTTGCCTCTTACACTGGTTCAGAAAAGTGTAGGGCAGTGTACTTCCGTTATTTGCATTGAGATAGGACCGGAAGTACACCTTTCTACACTTGACTGAACCAGTGCCGGACGTGCATGCAAATCGAACGAGCCTACTTTTTGACCCGTACTTCGTTAATCCTTAAGGCTGCGGTCCCACGGCGGCCATGAAAAATGACAATATGTGCCCTTGTTCGCAGCGCGATTCTGACGCTTAGTCACTACCTAAAAATATTTAACTCATGTCACCTTATAGAATAGGCAATGGGCCTCATTTGGATATATGATATATATTTCTGAAGCAGAAAGCGAGATCGGGGAGGATCTGCGAATATTGGTGTTTTTGGTCATACATGGTTTGGTAGTACAAATGGGGAGAGTTTACCGTTAGAGAAATTTGCTCCAACATTTCATGGTTTGTAGATAAAGAGTGTTTTCTTTGCACAGCGTGGCCCTTTTTTCATTTTCTTTTTAGTTTCGGAAATTGACCTCTTGAAAGATTGGCTTTACGGAAGCATATTCACGAGCTATTTTCTGGACAACTGTGGCATATTTGTTTCTGAAACTTCTTATAGCTATTGATATATAAAACCTACAAACGTGTGTTAAATTTAATTAGGATTGACGCATAACTTTTGCTGTAAGACTCGCGTAAAAACCAATGAAAATGGTAAAATCAGACTAACATCGTTTGGTAGTACGAATGCACCGGTATGGGTTGTCAACACAATTGATCAACCTCTTATGGAGAGACAATTAAATGTGTGCTATTTTGCATAGCGAAGCCCTTTTTCGCAATTTCGCATTTGGTTTCCCTAAAAAGATTCATAAAGTTCAGGCAAAATTGCATCCTTCTTAGACACAAAAAATCACATTTGTCTATATTTTTACTATTCGACGGGTAATCATGTTGTCATAAAGAAGGGTTAACATCTGATATACAAAATAGCAGCTTTTGTTTTCAGTAAACATCTCTAATTTTTTTGAGGATGGACACAAACATGATTGCCGGTTCTTTAGATGTGCTTTTATGGACATGAAACATATTTATTGGCATCTAATAATATTTATTGTATGGAATAGATAAACATTGCGATGTATTAGACCTTCACAATGATCTTGCTTTGGTTTCTAGATAGGTGTAGAGCTTAGTTAGTTTTAAAAACAATTAAAAACTGTTTGGGTGTTTTATTGCGCTACCTACCGGATGGCAGACAAACTGCTGATTTCTGAAGTTCAAGAAATTTTCGAGGGCGGCGTTGGCGTTTGTATCATCATCAGTGTCCATGTATTTTTGCCTTCACAATTAGAAAATATATTGGAAGATTTACTATCGACAAATAAATTGTTTAAGTACTGGGTCAGGTTAATAAATCTAAGAAAACTAATTACACAAGCGTAGTGTGATATATTGTGTTGATTATTCGATATAATTGAAATCAATAAACAATAAAGACGAAAAGGAAAAGAATACACCCGAGTTCACTTCACGCCTAGAGCCACTAAGTGAGCTGCGCTTGGAGTATCGGCACTCCGTTCCCCAACATTGTTGTGGGAGCCGCCATTTCGGGTCTAGTGTAGAGCAAGCGCAACTGCCGATCGTCGTGATTCAAAAGTGCGACTTCCTCAGCATTTTATCCGGTGTTAGGAAGCTGATGAAATATTGCTTTGCTCTGTCGCGGACTGTTTAAACATTTGTGGACGACAGAAAAGAGTTTCCTGTGATTTTAGATAAAGCCTCAGATCACTGGCAACCATGATTTTACGCCACGACATGGCCAAGTGTCGTTACTTTGAAGCGAGCTTATTTGATGACACTATTCATGCCCTTGTTCAAGGAGCTTGTAATACCCGAAGGGGCCATGACGTAAGCCCCGTGGGTTCCACAAGCCACTACCTTTTGACACCTGCCAGGCACGTAGCCAGGATTTTCTTTCGGGGGGGGGGGGGGGGCGCCCAAGACAAAATGCTGTATGAGGGGGAGGGGGAGAGGAGGTCCCAGCAAAATGAACAATATTGGGGGGGGGGGAGTCCGGGGCCCATGCCCCCCCCCCCCTCCCCTTGGCTACGTGCCTGACACCTGCCTCTTCCTCATTGTTCGCGCTAGTGGCACTAGTGCCCGCGAACCTCCTTTCCCGTGACTGAAACTGAAACTAAATATGAATAATACACCATTATGTTAGCTTATTTAGTTATAACCAACTACACATGATGAGAGGAGGAAGCGGCCGGGTAGGAGATACGCGGGTTTTATGTGTGACCTTTCTAACCGTCTCAGAAGAGAAAGTGCCAGCTTGCGCTGGTTTCAAAAAGACGATCCAACGAAAAGAGGCGGCACGCTGTGTTCTTTGTGATTGTGCGTCTAATTCATATACAGGTATATTTGAAGATCGACGATGGACGTCGATCGTCTCGAGGTAATGTAACGTAGTAACATTATATAAAAAGTAAACATGATGAAGGACAGCACGACTTAATTTTTACAATTCTTGGATTGTAATATGGCGGTAGCCTATTGTACTTACTGTTGACGAAGAGCAATATGAGGTGACTAGGTAATGATTAATTGATGAGGCTCTATAAGTATGACGACATTAGTGGGTGTCCAACCACAACGTACAGTGCCAGACTTGTTTCAAGTATCGTGTACCCAAAGACTTTTATTCACCCGCAACAGAATATGGTAGAATCATTGAGGATGATGCTTTACAACTGTACGTGGAACAGAAAAACTGCACTGTGCAAAAGTGCGGCTTATTCATTAATATAAAGGACGGATTTCTAGCAGCATCCCCTGATGGACGGCTTGGAACAAATGGCCTTGTTGAGGTGAAGCGTCCCCGTTCCAAAAGATTCTTGAAGCCTACTGAAACCGCAAAAGGGTATGAGGCGAAAAATAAAAAAAGAGCCTGGTGTGAAAGGTCCAAATCACCACCATAGATTCTACTACCAAATGCAAGGGCAGTTACACAATACGCAAAGAGATTTTTGTGATTTCGTTATATTTACACTCAAGGGCATTGATATCCAACGTCTTCAGAGGGATGACACCATCTGGCCAAACAACATAGAGCCTTTTCTACTCAAGTTTTACATGAAAGGCCGGACTTCCGCTGAAATTCCTCTCGTAGACGAGTTGTCCGATCGAATAAAGTGCCATTACTCCCGATCTGGGAATCTCTCGATCTTCGTTCGTAGGCCATAGTGTCATGAGATCGAAGGGTGTGGCTCTTCGTCCGCCGAACATTGCTTCAGTTGGTGTTTTTCCCTGGAAGATGAGACCGTAATGTGGTGCCGGAACAAGAACTTGGCGATTCTTCACTGAGCTGCCTCTTCCGTAAGCTTCAAGAGGGCTTTCTTCGTTTCGCACACCATCTGTTCTGCTTGCCCGTTAGTTGCAGGATGGTATGGTTAACTAATGTAATGCCTGATGCCGTTTTTTGTTTTGTTTTTAGAAACTTGTTTATTTATTTTTTTAAACTGGATTCGGCGCGTTATCGGAGAAAATTATTTTCGGTAGGGCAAAAGTAGCGAAACGAGTGAGTAGAACGTCAGTGACGCGTTTTTACGTCGTGGCATGCATCGTGTAAACTTCCAACCACTTAGAGTACGCATCGACCATGACTCCGCAGATGCGGATACGTTTCGTCATGCACCCACCGACTGAATAGTGGATCGTTTTCAGTTACTGTTCATAATGGTGCTGGACTCGAGGAAAACTTCGAGTCTTTCCGCAAAGTTAGCCCAGGTGCCAACACTTTTGTCGAAAGCGGTAAGTGCTCGAAACGTCAACAATGTCGGTAGCGACGTGCTGTGCTTGACACTTGACGCTTACCATTCGCTGAGACGAAACTTGCTTGTACGTCTGCCACGAGTCGTCCGATATCAGGTCATCACCACAACTCCATCTCCCGACAAAACAGTTCTTTATTGTCCGCATGTCTATAGTTTGCAATCATGTGAACTTATAAATTCCCGAACGCTCATCACTTGCCGTCACTAAACGCCGCTCAATCATAGTGTCTTCACGGCTAATAAACGTCTTCCTATTTATACTGATGCTTTTCATCATATTCCTCCTAAGCTGTACTTACAACATAATGTGTGTCGGTACTTCCGAAAATATTGCAACGGCGCTTGTTTTCTGGGAACTATAATGTAACAACCATTACAACATCTTCCGGATCCCGTGAAACACAATATTTCGTTACGTCACTTTTCAGTCGTCATTATAATGGCGAGGTAAATACCGTAAATCGCGAAGCAGTTTACTAGACGTCCGCTTCCACTGGTGTCTTGGAAGACTGAGTCTACTGAGCGTGCATTCCTGCAGAAGAATTTTTCATTGACAGAATATTGACACGTCAATCAACAATTGATTCCTTCTTGGTAAGATTTATTGCGAAAGCCCGTCGCAACCGCCGAACCACATGTCCCTATAGGGTGTATTCACTGGTGGCCATATCCGTGTGCGCTAATGCTGAGCACGTGCTGATGGCTAGCTTCCACAGTTATTTTGCAACGTGCACCCCGCACCATCAAGATTGCCGGTCTTGACAGCCTATCAGTAGAGAGTTTTAGTAGATCGTTCCGATACCTCCGATACCCCCGATAACGATACTATATTTGTGAGCGCGAAGGCGGAGGCAGAGTATCGGGTATCGTTATCGGAGTCATTGGAACGATCTACTAAAACTCTCTAATGTGAGCTCGTTCTGAGCATGCGCTCTAAACAGTGACCTCAAATATGGCGGCCAGTGAATACCCTATATCAGCCTGACTTTCTCGCATAGATGAGTTTGCTCGGCCACGCTATTGAGCCAGCTGAGCACAGCTGGCAGCGGCGCGAGCAAGGCCACGAGGGGAACGTGATGGTGCTCGAGCCATCCCACCGTGAACCAATATTTCGGCTACCCCACGGGTGCGTGTCGCCATCTATTGGTTGAACTAACGCCTTGTTCAAGATGGCTGCCGTGGGACCGCAGCCTTAAGCTGATACTGCAGCCAAAGCGACAGGAACGAGATCTCGAGGTCGCTGTTTTAAAGCGTTATTCTACATAACGAGGCGCTCGCGCTAGAAATGTACGTCCGTAGGCTCCGCTATACTGACAAAGCCTGACAAATTGTCACGACACACGGCAGCCGAAAGTGGAAACGTAGAGCGGGAGACAAGACAAGCGGCATGTTGTGGGCGCCCCGCTGCGGCGAGATACCGAAGCACGATTGTCCCGAGCGATGCAATGTCCGCTTGTGCTTCTCTCGTTCCTCGGGCTACCGCTTCTGTTCTCGTCGCGCAATGAGCAACAGCTCTGACAGTGCGATACGAAGCTGGCGAACGCTTTCATTCAGCACGCGCAAAGCACGAGGTCAGCTGTATGCTTGTAGCGATCCTCTGCATGTATTACAATGCCTTAACGGGGATCGGCGGCTGGGTGGTTAAAATCACTTCAGCTCGGAGCACGTATAGCAAGATCTCGCGTTGCAGAACTCATGAATCGGAGGTTCAAGCCTCACCCCTGCCCGTTTTGATTTGAATGCGCATCGTGTCAGGGTGGGGTCGTGCATCACAAGTGCGTGGTGCAGGTTCAAGATCCCATGATAGCAGGTGTACTGAATGGGCTAAATTTATCAAATACAACTAGAAAGAAGACGCTTATTAAAGTGATCATCAAGCGATATCGGTATGAAATATTCATGACTTTGCAGAGGCGTACTCAGCCTTGTCTGAAAAACATTTGCTCGCACAGACCCCCGCGGATTCGAAAGCTCCTTTGTCGCGGTGATATTGCGAGGATAAAAATGAACTACATATTTGTTTCACCTTCACGAAGCTTGATGGCGTAAATGTGGCATCGAAACCACCCACCGAATGACAATCGAGCGTGGCTCATGGATTGGACACGAGAACTGCGTGAGCACTCGACTTCGGCTTGTAATAATCGATTCCTGGAGGACACTTGCGTTGTGGCTTGTCTCCAACCACCGTGGTGATGAGAATAGTCGAAGTTGTACAGTGCCTGGAGCTCAGCTCGTATTTTAAACTTTGCCAGCCTCAGTCGGTGGGTACGATAAACTTTGGCAGCATAGAACTAGTACCAGGCTAGGTGGCCGCTTGTTCTGGCTCTGAGTTGAAGGGATGAACGATGCTCAGATTTCTTAATTTTTGTTTGCAGCTCCCATTGCCCTAAAAGAAAAATGAAGGCAATTTTTTTAATTATAACGTTAGGAAGTAATTCTATGTAGTATTTAGGAAAAGTAGAAAGATAGTTTATGGCTTCTTTAAGGCTGTCAAAGTTATGGTTATATAAGCATGTATACAAGGCAATATACCGTATTTGACTGACGAACGCCGCTTAGCGGTTCGTGGAAAGACAAACAAACGATGAGGTCACTCCAAAAATAATCGAACATACGCACTCGTCCTATTAGTTCGCGTAACAAAGCTGACTTCCTCGCAGCTACGTATAGCAGCGAAATTCGCTTTATATATATGTGACAACGGCGCGCCTCGTAACAGCTGGCACCAAACTCCACGCGACCAACACGTGACGATCGTCGCCGAGGCCGCCACATGATATCAGTACGTGAGTTGCGTGAGCGATGCCCTGTCATACAACTGACGCAACAAAAAACACACCAATTCTTTAGTGCAGTACCAAAGCACAACTCAGCAAGCATATGTAGCGTGCACGAAACATTTTTGAAGGGTTCGAACTCTGATCGAGCTTAGGAATTATCCAGAATACAGAGCCGGTTTCGTGTCCGGATTGGCTCGTGCGGAAGCAAACAAATCGTGCCTGCCTAGATCGGCGGTAAACAGCCCTTGACCAAAGCCGGCCCCGAGTTTTCAAGCTGTATACGCAGCTGGAAACAAGTTGTTTCTTTCAGAGAGTGTTTGCATACACTCAGGCGACAAGTCATACTCTGAGTGCGCGATAATGTCACGCGTTGTCCCAATCAATGTCACAAAATATGTCTTCACCCCGAGGCAGACACCTATTGAGACATCCTACGTCCAAAAAAACAAATTAAACACCATTTAAGAGCAAAAGGTTACGAATATATCGATGCTGAATTGGCCTGAAGCTTTTTCGACGGACAAAGGAAATTTTTCTAATACATCATAATCAAAATTTCGTTCATGGGCAGTCTCTAAACACAATAAATATTACACTCACCATACCTTTATCAAAGTGCACTATGTTTTATGAAATTTTACAAAACACTTGCGCATCGTGAAATATCAAGCTCTTCCTCTGCCTGTGCGACCTTGTTCAACATTGAGCAAAATGTAAGTGCGCAGACGAGCTAGTGAAGAATTAAAATGACGAACACCTCTAGAATGCAGGTAACGAAACGGCACAGACATTAAGAGGCCTCAAAGTTCACTTCTAACTCTGGTTAGTGCTTAAAGTTTTCAATGTTTCTTACGCACTGCTTTTAGAAATGCCGAGGTCAAGTACAGTACCTTAGATATTCTAAGATATGTCGAAGTTGCATAAAATGGTCCAAGTATTTGAACCGGTCGTGTGTTTTCTTGATTATTTTGTTTGTGAACTCTTCGTTATTTCACTACTTCCTTAATGGGGGGTTGTGGTTAACGAGATATTGGGTGTTTTTCGGTCTCCGTATTTTTGTTCGGACAAACAATCGGCGTTTACCGGTGTTATGTTAAAGAAAAGAGGAAACAAAACTTGAATATTCAAACTTAAAAAAAAATATGTGCGTGACTCGAATTTTTGTGAAACGTCCCACTCATAAAATGAGAAAGAAATTAAAATGGACGTGTGGCTCGTAAGGACGCGGCGACCTTCCGGCCTTATGAGTGGTTATTTTGCTTGAAGATAACGCAAAATAAAAATGTAGATACTCATTTCTTTTGCGGTGGAACCTGTGCATAACTTATTTGTTCAAAGGCTTGACTTCTTTGTTTGTCCCTTTCTTGAGGAATCGCCAATGAGTTTGGTGTTCATGGTTTAGGGTACTTACTAAGTCCACAGAGGCACGCCTATAACAAACCAAGCACGCATTCTTTTGCGAATATTGCAGTGTCTCCTTTAGCTCCTGTCGGGCTTGTTAGGATGGGCGTATAGATTACACTGTGTGAAATAAAGTATGCCAAGCCTGGCACGCTGCTGACGGATACAGCTCAACTTAGCACTCCACATTCGGTCGTGCCTTGGTTTTGAGGGTCTTTCTAGCACACAATTGATTGAGGTCAGATGTTTAGTGGTCTCACCTACCTCCAAGTTTAGCAGCACGTGAGACAGCACGGCAGCAAACAGCCACAGTTCCAGTGTCAACAAATGATGTCTTAGGTGCCATAGAGTGCCTTCATACACACGCGCGATTTTGCTTGAGTGGTGACATCTCAGCCATTTTTACGCCCAATCGTTTTTTATTCATTTTGAAGTACGCGCAATCCGGTGTCAATCAGCTCGAGCGCGTAGCTTTGGCTAATGCAGAGACGCCATTTTATACATCGTTTCAGCTTGGTTCCAGACGCAACCGATGCTACAAGCGCGAGCGCCGGGCTTTCAGCGTCCCTGCCAAGCACGCGCGCTCGTGCAGTGCAAGCACTGTTCAAGGCTGCATGCTCGTTCTCGTAGCATTGGCTGCGTCTGGAGCCAAGCTGAAACGAAGTATAGCGCCGAAGTCACGCACAGAGTCCGCGAGAGCGTCACGCGCTGAACATTCAGTGCAACAATGGATGTCTTCACCCTGAGACAGACAGACATGTAGGCACCCTAAGGTGCCATACATCTGTTTCCGGACAATGAACCTGTTTTTGATACACAGGAATTGTATGAACGACCATGCTTAATTTTCTTTTCCACACTGCGCCCAGGCGGTTGTATAGAGAATAGTAATAAAAAGACGCGTATAGCGTCCTCGATTGAAAGCCAGGATACCAGAACAGCCGGGAACATGATCCGGTTCACAATATACAGGGTGATTCAAGGAGACGCCAGGCTTCTTTAAATCTAGACCGCCAAATCTCGGTTTATTAAGGCCACGGTCCCACTGAATGTGGCAGTTTAGGTACTTTTTGGCAGGTCATTACTCATCTCCTTTTAAATACTGTTTTGTGGGATTGATGTCATTTGAAAGGCAATGCAATCCTCTTTCATTTGATATTATGCATGTATTGGTTTATACTGTTCATGCGCATTTGTAGCGTTGCGAATATGATGGCGCGGACCCTCACTTGCTCCGCTGGTTCATGTTTTATGAACGATTCCTTAAAGATAACACGGTTCCAATAGAGCAGTTTTGTTAAGATGATGTCGGAGCAGAATGTAACGGTATACTTTTTTGGTATTTGCACTACTTTGTTTTTTTCAGCTCTCCAAATATTGCCCTAAAATTGACATTTTTCACCAAAAATATGTTTTTAATGACAAGCGCTAGGGCAATAAAATTAGCTACAGATGTAGTGCTTATAATTGGTAATATGCAGAAAAAAATTTAATGTTGTGTAAAATTTTTTTGTTTAGATATTCTATATCAAACGTAGCACTTTTTTGTGCTTCGAGTCATGGTAATTCAAATGCCGCTGAGTAAATAATTAAACTATGGTAAAATCTTTTATAACATTTAGAACTACAATAGTTGCCCAAGAGGTGGACGGTGGCTTTTTTTATTTTCAAAGTCGTAACGCTCCGGGACCCCTTCAAACTTACCTGTTTTTGACGCACATCTTTTTTGGACATCAAACAGATTTATTGGCATCTAATAACATTTATTTTATGGAATAGATATACATTGCGATGTATTAGATTTTTCCAATGATCTTGCTTTGGTTTCTTGATAGTTGTAGAGCTTAGCTAATTTTAAAAACAATTAAAAACTGTTTGGGTGTTTTGTTGCGCTACCTGGCGGATGGCAGACAAAACTGCTGATTTCTAAGTTCAAAAAATTTTCGAGGGCGGCGTTGGCGTCTGTATCATCATCAATCTCCGTGTCGTTTTACCTTCACATTTAGAAAATATATTTGAAGATTTACTATCGATAAATGAACGGTTTAAGTACTGGGTCAGGTTAATAAATCTAAGACAAATAATTACACAAGCGTAGCGTGATATAAAGTGTTCATTATTCGATATAATTGAAATCAATAAACGATAAAGACGAAGAGGGAAAGAATACACCCGAGTTCACTTCATGCCTAGAGTCACTAAATGAGCTGCGCTTAAAGTATCGGCACTCCGTTCCCCAAAATTGTTTTGGGCGCCGCCATTTTGGGTCTTGTGCAGAGCAAACGCAACTGCCGATCGTCATGATCCAAAAGTGCAACTTCCTCTGCATTAGATGCGGTGCTAGGAAGCTGATACAATATTGCTATGCTCTGTCGCGGGTTGTTTAAACATTCGTGGAGGACGCGGCGTTTCCTGTGATTTTAGATAAAGCTTCAGATAACTGGCAACCATGATTTTAAGCCACAATATGGCGAAGTGTCGTTACTCTGAAGCGTAGCTAATTTACTGGCACTAGCGGGAACAATGAGGAAGAGGCAGGTGTCAAAAGGTAGTGGCTTGTGGAATCCACGGGGCTCACGTCATGGCCCCTCCAGGTATTACAAGCTTCTTGAACAAGGGCATGAATAGTGTCATTAAATAAGCTATGCTTCAGAGTAGCGACACTTGGCCATATTGTGGCTTAAAATCATGGTTGCCAGTTATTTGAAGCTGTATCTGAAATCACAACAAACGCTTTTCCGTCCTCCACTTTAAACAGTTTGCGACAAAGCAAAGCAATATTACATGAGCTTCCTAACACCGAATCTAATGCTGAGGAAGTCGCAATTTTGAATCATGACGATCGGCAGTTGCGCCTGCTCTGCACAAGCACCAAAATGGCGGCGCCCACAACACTGTCGGAGAAGAGTGTGCCGATACTCTAAGCGCAGCTCATTTATTGGCCCTACTTCCCGCGAACCTCCTTTCCCTGACTGAAACTGAAACTAAATATGAATAATACACCATTATTATAGCTTATTTAGTTTCAACCACCTACACATAATGAGAGGAGGAAACGGCCGGGTAGGAGAAACGCGGGTTTTATGTGCGACTGTTCTAATCAACGTTAGTTCTAACCGTCTCAAAAGAGAGAACGCGCGAGCTTGCGCTGGTTAAAAAAAAGACGGTCCAAAGAAAAGAGGCGGAACGCTGTGTTCTTTGTGATTGTGCGTCTAATTGCAAATTGTTGTGTGTATGTTTATACAGCCGGAAGTTAGTCTGCCTTAGTGGGCGTGTGTATCAGGTGTAGATGAGCAATTTAGCCAGTGCGGTACAACCGCAAACCTGGGGTCTTTAACGTGCACCACGCAGTAGTGATACACGACCGCACGCCGGTATGATGCTCTTCCAGATCGAAACGGGCAGGGGCGGGGTGGGTTCTGCAGCGCGAGCTTTCGCTCCACGTGCTCCGAGCTGGTGTGCGCTAGACATGCACTCGGCCACCGATCCCCCCCCCCCCCTCTTATATAAGTATTTGAAGATCGACGATGGACGTCGATCGTCTCGAGGTAATGTAACGTAATAACATTATATAAATAATAAACATATTGAAGGATTGAACGACTCAATTTTTCAATTCTTGGATTGTAATATGGCGGTAGCCTATTGTACTTACTGTTGATGAAGAGCAATATGAGGTGACGAGGTAATGATTAAATTATGAGGCTCTATAAGGACTACGATATTAGT
>JAZHYW010032598.1:0-13166 GCA_037355805.1 Ixodes ricinus
AGTAACCCATTGGCTAAGACAGGCCAATGTTGCTCAGCCTAAGCCAATCGATTACCAATGATGGTAAGCCATTGGCTAAGACAGGCCACTGTTTGCCAGACTAAGCCAATTAATTACCAACGTTGGTAGGCCACTGGCTAAGACTAGCAAATGGCGCCCAGCTTAAACCAATCGATTGCCAACGTTGGTAATCCATTGGCTCTATTACACAGTTTATATTTCTGCTGGTGTTGTCACTACCGTGGTCATTACTGCAGTTGTATTTTGTACGCACTTTGAAGTCATTTTTGGGCACGCAGACATCAAGCCCCAGCTTCTTCTGTTATATGTTGCGTGAAAACCTTTGTTGCAGATTGAAATGCGCATCAACATATGTCAACTCCTACCTCGAACATAGGGTGATCGAGATCTTAATTCAACGTGATTTTTTATTCGTGAAGATATGTAATTGCTCAATCAATCGCTGGATATTTGTTTTAAGGTTTTATTTTTTGCTAAAAAATAGTAGTGCTTTTTATTTATTTTTAATTTTGTCTTCGGTCTGAATTATAGGCCGTGTTTTGCGGCTCAGCAAAGCAAGTTGCTTTGAGATTTTCAAGATCACATACAGCTGAAAATGCACCCGTGCCGTAGGTACTGGTGAGGCGGGTGGAGCTTTCGGAATTGAACCCTGCCTCCCCCCCCCCTTGGAAACGTTTCCTGGCTGCGTCGCTAAATGGGCATAAGAGAAGAGGCACTATGCTTTTTGCCGTATAAACATACACACAAATCTAAGGAAGCGTGCATTTTGTATTTCATGTGGAATTTACTGAGCTTAACTATCAGTTCTGGGATGACGCGCGTTAGTTTTAGTGGGTGCCAGCTAGTAAAATCTCCTCCCATCTCTTTCTACTTTTGCAGAGCGAAGGATCGGGAGAAAGCAATCTCCTTCCCAGCGTTTTTTTTTTTTCTTTTAACCTGTCACCGACTACAGCGTTGTTCTTCGTGGACGTCCAAAATTGCTACAGCTCGCATTGCATACAGAGTTCTAATTCAGTTTCTAACTTGCTCTGCGTGTGAAAACAGAAGAATCGTTCTCCCCCGTAGCCATAGCTACAGGATGTTCTTAGCGTGCGCGATCAGCACATTAAAAAAATAAGCCAATTAATTAAAACGTTGGTAAGCCACTGGCTGAGACAGGTCAATGTTGCCCAGCCTAAGACAATCAATTACCAATGTTAAGAACCCATTGGCTAAGAGGCCAATGTTGGCTAGCAAGCAATCGCTTACCAATGTTGGCAACTCATTGGCTAGAGAAATGTTGAGCCTAAGCCAATTGACTACCAATGCTTGTAACCAATTGGCTGAAGACATGCCAATGTTGGCCAGCCTAAGCCAACCGATTGCCAACGTTGGTAAGCCATCACCTGAGATTGGCCAATGTTGGCCAGCCTAAGCCATTCGATTGACAACGTTGGTAAGCCATTGGCTTAGATAGGCCAATGTTGGCCAGCCTAAACCAATCGATTGCCAACGTTGGAAAGCCGTTGGCCAAGACAGGCCAATGCTGGCCAATGTATGCCAGAGTACCACCAATATTGGTAGTACGATTTCCAAATTGGCCCAACATTGGTCCATTGTTTGCCGATCGAAAACCAATGTTGGCCCGACGTCGTGTGCTGCCTGGGTGCACTGTGCTGGGAAGGAGTCCCAATCAGCTAACCAGGGAGATTATGGAGGCAGCAAGTATCGAAGGACACATCGACAAGTGTGTCAGCAGGCCATCTTTAAATTTCTCACAGAGGGAGCTTGAGTATTTGACCTTAGGCACCAGAAGTAAGAATTCTTTATTATTTTTTATTTTTAATATTATTATTTTTTTTGTTCATTGCATTTGATGTCGTCATCTCGTTCTTAGGACATAGAAAAAGAGGAGGTTGTTCCTTGTGCACAGGAGAAAATACAAACCACGAGTTCTGAGTCAGCGCCCAGTGAGTGAATATTTATTTAGCATGTCTGTGTTTGTGAGTGTTTCTCTTGCGGTGCGGCTGTACGTTATTCTGCGCTATGCTGCATCCGCTGCGCCCAATGTCGGAGTGTGACAGAATCTTTAGCATCTTTCCGCGGGATCTAACAGAGCTTTTGAAAAAACGCAACGCGACACACAACGGAAAAGCGACCTAAAAAAATATTCGATGTTGCTCGCCAGGGGTGCTGCTCAGAGCTTGAGAGCTACAGAGCTGCAGGTCTATAGTTTAAGATATAATTTTATTTGGTAATGAACAATTCAGCTCCGCTCAGCTCCGTTCATGCTTCGTGAGGCCTCAGGTGTGACTGACTCGGGACGCTTCCCTCGTTCGGGTAAACAAATCTAAACGTTCCCTTGCCGCAAACGACGACAGCACCCTTGTTGGCGTAAGGATCCTACTTTTCACCTTTTGAGGTCCTACAAATGAAAGGTATAACTGATACAACGACGCCAAGGGACACGAGGAATCCCAGTTCCAGTGGACAACGTTAAGGATGATCCGGAACGGTGTTACCGCACTCGAACTGAGTCTCAATCCAGAGTGAAATGAAGTGCTCCCTACGGGGAAATAACAACCATCGCTGCTTCGGAGACCTTCACTTCTGACAGATCGAACGGACCGGCATAGCGCGGGATATGTGCCGAAGATTGCGGACGGGAGAAGACAGACATGCCAGGAGAGCTGCCGGCAAATATTGACAGTCCTCTCTCGCCGCCGTTCGGCCCGAGTGTGCGAAGCGATGAGATTTGTTGCGTTTCAAGGGACCCCGTTTTATCGAAAAGAAGAAAGATTGTAATGTTTATGTGTCGTTTTTATTAGCCCTCACGCTTCAAGTGGCCCGCTCTCGGAAGGCGTGATGCTTACGTCACACTTACGGGGAAGAAAACGAAGGCAGAGCTGGAGCAGGGATGGAGGATGGAAGGAGGGGAGGGGGGGGGGGGGCTCTCTTTTCTGAAGACACTGCTTTTGGGAATTAGGTTTTCTTTAGTGAGTTGCTATGTTGGTTCAAGCTGAGATTTCTCCCGTGTGTACGATGTGCTCGCTCACATAGTATGCGATCTTTTGACATGAGGCTCGCAAGCTCTACTAGGCGCGCTCATTCGCAGAGTGTATATACTTCGTCTCACCTTAGTATGGACTATTGTTAGCCGCGCGTGCTAAAAGCGCGAGCTAGTCGCTTTGAATGAAGCCGCGGCGGCTGACGAGCGCTCGTGTAGCAAGTGCTCTATACTTCGTTTCAGCTTGGGTCCAGACGCAGCCGATGCTTGAAGCACGTGCGGGTGGCTCTGAACAGTGCCTCTACTGCGCGAGCGCGCGTGCTTGGCAGGGACGCTGGAAGCCCGGAGCTCGCGCTTGTAGCATCGGCTGCGTCTGGACCCAAGCTGAAACGAAGTATAGTCAAGGCAGTCAAGGCTGGCCACTCGCGCTAGCACAGCCTTCGCGGTAAGTCCATGCTAGTGTGAGACGAAGTATAGGGTTCTCGAAATGTTTTGGCTGATCAGTGTAGATCACATGACGTCAGGTCACGTGACATCAGTTGACACCACGTGGCCTAAATAACACTTCCGTTTTACTGCTGGATTTAGCGGGAAATGCGCGGATGGACGGATGGGCAACGTTTTGGGGTTGAGGGTTCAGTTAAAAAGATGTTCGTGCTTTATAGAAATTACTATTAGCTTCAATTAGTAACGGTGGTGTCGACAAACAGCTTCGCTCGGCAAAACTGAAAAATACACTCTCAATTTCTTTGAGATAGAGAATACAATATACTAGACACAACTAGTGTTGACTTGAAACTGATTTTATTTACGATCATATTGCTGATCGGTTAGGAGCTGTACTGTCAATCTGGGAAATGTTCGCCTATTAGCTAATTAAAGACAAGTAACATATGTAAACGTATTATCGATCTACTTTTGATATATGATATTTATTTGATATTTTGATATTTATGGTGCGACATTGTGCACGTAAGTGTTAGAAGCCCGCAAAAGGGATATTTCGGCGTCCCGGTGCGCAGGCGTCGGCTCCATGGGGTTATGCTGGAATCAACCCACGACTACAATCGTAAGAGTCACGCGCCTATCATGTAAGAAAGTATGGGCTTACGGCGCAGAGCTCGTGCATACATTATGTCAGATTGAACAAGAAAGAATAAAGATTAAAGTGAGTGAGAAAATTCGTACGATAATCCGGTGGTCCCTTCCTCGAGTGGAGAAACGAAGACTAGTTGAAAACTGAATGCTAGGGTAGAGTTGCCCGAACTGTATGACGCGACCCCAAAGGGTGTCATGAGAGGTGCACCGGGGGTTGCGAAGTAGCTCTGGAAATAAAAAAAGAACAAACTTGGCTGTCTTTGACGTCGTCGATGAAAGCACAGCATATATCGCAGCTCGTCGTCCAACCTGAACGGAAGCTTTCTGTGCCCGAGCTGTGCCCTCGTTCTGAGACGCTGTGCTCAAACAGAGAAGCTAAGTTAAGTGATTAGAACAATAATTTTTTCTGGCATGCGTTTTTCTTGCGATGGTCTCTTGCCCAGCTAATTTATTTTAAGTTTCATACCTGAAGATTATTATTTAGGCGTCGGTTTAGTGTCTTGCGCTACGTGCATTAAAATGCAAACGCTTCTTGCGCGTGGGGGAAAAGGGGGGGGGGGGAGAGGCGGTGGCGATATTTTTGTATTTTTCATGAGCCGCACAGTGGCAGCAGTGTATGGGAAAAACTGCGCCTAGTGAATAAACAGCCGTCTTTTAAAAAGATAGCTTGAGAATTTCTATTTTCAAAAAAATATTTATGCTAACTTCTAAGAATACACGTCAGGCGGCGTGAGATCGCCTTTGCTTCCTCAGCCTAGACGCAAAGTCTGAATAAATATATTAATATTATTATTATTAAGGCCGGTAACTTCTCACTTGTGTGCAGCGCCTTTCACAAATTGCTAAGCATGTTTTTTCACCTCTTATTTCGGAGCAAAGACGGCCCAAGGGGCATATGCGTTACTCAAGCCAGTCCGCTTTTGGCTCCATCATATGATGAAGCCAAAAGCTGTGATGGTCACGACGAAGATCGTCTCAATCGCGCCGTTGGGGGGCTCACTCCAGTGCGAGCTGGAGCTGCCAGTTCGAGTAAAAGACAGAGGCTGAAACGTACCGCTCTTGGCATTGCTCGTCATTTCCTCCGTAATAATATCATTTTTTCCAGGAAGTTTTTCTGTGGTCATGAACGAGTAAGTCAATATTCGAGGTTCCTTATTACGAAAACCTGTTGAAATAAAAGAACGCCTGAACGTGTAATTGGCGAGTGCCGATATCTGGTTATTAAAAAGTCGAACGCTCAACTAAGCCCTTCTATAGGGACCCTACGTTTCAAGACCAATTTGGTCTCTTCTTCAGGGGTGACTACGGCTATGGCCGTTGAGGAGCAGTGTCCTTTTCTTCTTCATCTACGGCGGGTGTCTGGTCTTCTTCTTTTATGGCTGTGCCTTTACAATAAAGTGACGAAGCCCGTTCACATACGCGGATGGTAAAGCTCCGAGAGACCTATTGATGTTCTGTGGCGTTGTTTGAATATGCCATAATTCGAGAAACAGTCTTGTTCAAGGATTTGTCTCAACGTCAATGATGCATGCGTTGTCAAAGTCAATACGATGGTCCTTGACGTCGCAGTGCTCAGCGACAGCGGTATGCTTGTGATCAAACTTGCGCACGCCGTTTTAATGTTGACGGATTCTCTCTGTAACGTTCTTTTTTCGCCGATGTATGTGGCCGAGCTTACCCTGAAATCTTGTATATAACGCCTTGGAGCTCTTTCTTTACCAGGGCGATCTTTTGGGCGTGGCATGAGTCGTCCAAGGGTAGACACACGTTTGTGCGCTAGTTGTATACCCTCTTTAGCAAGCACACGTGCCAGTGCCTCGCTTGTTCCGTTGATGTAGGGAACGGTGATGCGCGAGTGGGGCGGGAATTCGCACTTGACTGCTGCTGCACGTGTCGTTGGTTTCGGCCTACACGTCGGGCAACGCGATGGATGAAGCTGCTCGTGTAGCAGTTTTTTAAGGTCTACAATTAACGGTTTGTTCCTTCTTTCTTTTGTCCTCTCCTGATGAGCGATGGTCTTTGCCCTGGCTAAAGTGTCCTTACCGACACCTTGTGATTGGCTGGGTGTCTCGATTCAAACTGGAGGTAGCGTCCAGTATGCGTCGGTTTTCTGTATAGTATACTAAAAACCGACGCACACTGGACGCTACCTCCGGATTGAAGCCAGCCACCCAGCCCATCTCAAGGCGTCGGTGGTCAGGAACACTCTTAGCCAGGGCAAGACCATCTGCTCATCAGAAGAGGACAAAGAAAGCAGGAGAAAACCGTAATTGCTGACCTTAAAAAAACTGCTACACGAGCAGCTTCATCCATCGCGTTGCCCGCCGTGTAGGCCGAAACCAACGACACGTGCAGCAAGAGTCAAGTGCGAACTCCCGCCCAACCTCGCGCATCACCGTTCCCTACATCAACGGAACAAGCGAGGCCCTGGCACGTGTGCTTGCTAAAGAGGGTATCCAACTAGCGCACAAACCTGTGTCTACCCTTGGACGACTCATGCCAAGCCCAAAAGATCGCCCTGCTAAAGAAAGAGCCCAAGGCGTTATATAAAAGATTCCTTGCGGGGTATGCTCGGCCACATACATCGGCGAAAAAAAGAACTTTACAGAGAGAATCCGTCAACATAAAAATGGCTTCCGCAAGTTTGATCACGAGCATACCGCTGTAGCTGAGCACTGCGACGTCAAGGACCATCGTATTGACTTTGACAACGCATTCATCATTGACGTTGAGACAAATCCTCGAAAAAGACTGTTCCTCGAATTATGGCATATTCAAACAACGCCACAGAACATCAATAGGTCTCTCGGAGCTTTACCATCCGCGTATGTGAACGGGCTTCGTCACTTTATTGTAAAGGCACAGCCGTAAAAGAAGAAGACCAGACACCAGCCGTAGAAGAAGAAGAAAAGACACTGCTCCTCAACGGCCATAACCGTAGTCGCCCCTGAAGAAGAGGCCGAATCGGCCTTGAAACCTAGGGTCCCCATAGAAGGGCTTGGTTTGTGCTCGAATATTTTAATAATTAATTACTCCCAACCGGACAGATCTCCGTCAAATGTTCACTTTTAAATATCTGGTTTATTGCTACTATTTGACATATCTGACACTCGTGTTTAACACTAAATCACTACTTTTAATCTAGAGTCGAAGCTTGACGCCCGGTCTATGAGGGGTCTACGAATTTATTGTGATTTTACCCAGAAATATATTCTGATGGTCTTTAGGTTATAACGGGTTTCTCTGTAGTGTCGGTAATTTGTAGCGTAGTATGTTTTCATATACCGAAATATTAATTTTCTCGTCTTTTTATCAAAAGCACACCTGATGTGAGTTGTTTTGTTTGTCAATGTCTTTATTAGAATAAGCGAACTGCAGTACTACGAATAGGAAATTTCGAAGTCCATAACAAGTGAATCTTTTTGCGCATCTTTAGACGAACGATCCATCTTCAAAAGCTCGTGTTTCGCCCCATATTTTCTCTACCGGTTAGGCTGAACACGGCGAAGCTTTGTTATTTAATCTTACTTGATTCGAAACTTGTTGGCGGCTTCCAGAATTATTGGGTGGAAAAATTACGACCCTAAAGGCACTGGTGTTTTTTTCCAACAACTGAAACCATATCCTCACTAAAAATTTTCTAAAGTCGTTTTTCGAAATTTTACGAACTGTGGCGTGCAATACTTTATATATACCTTGTTCGCCACGAAGTAAACAGTCATTCTAATATAGCTTGATTGACTCGAAGTAACATATTTTTCTGCGCGTTTAAGAACACTCTTGGAAAACATATAACCGATGTCTTATATGATCTGCAATTCGTACCTCAAATTGTTGATCTATGCACATGCATCAGTATGTGCCCTATGCCTCGTTGATGTTCGTGAGTGTCCTTTTTTATTTATTTATTTTTACTTCTAATGCTACGTACCCGTCACAAGACAATTTCGACTTTTGTTGCCCTCATCTTTAAGAGGGAGTATTCAAAAAGTTTAAAACTATAGACCGTTTTATCGTGGGTAGTGCCATTTTGAGAGCGAGAGAGAAAAGGGGAAAGGGCTAACGGCGCGTTCTCCCTTTCTGGTTGTGTAGAAAGACTGAAAGTCCCGGATGAGAAGCTCGGCCGGTGTTGGGTGTCTGCTGTGCCCCAACTTCGTTCGCGCTCTCTTTTCTGTTTTAAACTCGCAAACTTAATTGGAGCCGTGGTATTGGATGGCGACAGTCCCCCGGTCATCGGGACACCATTGCTCGGTCATAGGGTGCCCGAATAATCCAAAAAGCGTCGAATACTGCCCGTGGACCTATGTAGCTTGCATGAAATCCGGCAAGGCGAGTGCGGCTGCAATGTTTTTAAGCTCCGTCGCTTTCCGCATGACAGTAAATGATGAACCATTCATCAATTTTTACTTTCAATGGGCCTATTTCAACGTAGCCGTTTTTAGTAATCGACAAGCGATACAGGAAACGGGAACCTCAATTAACTTTTGTAAACACCCGGAGCTGCTACAGATCGTTTTGCTGCGCCGCTTTTATCTTGCGTGTCCGTGTTCTTATATTTCCTTGTGGATGGACGACGAAGACGTTCTAGATGTACTTATATCGAACCGCAAAAAGCCCCAAAGCAGCCACGAATTATTTTACTATTTGATGCAATATTTTGAGTACTAACCTACAATTTCTACCGCTGACACGTTCGCTGCCGCTGTTCTCCCGTCGCCGCACTGGCGGATGCCATGACTCGAACAAAGAAAGGTGCACACTGGGCTCGAAAACGCAGATCGCCACGTACGAGACGTACCCTGCAGCGACTCCGCTTCAAAGCGCCCGATCAACGGAAACAACCCACCAGCGGCACTCCAAGAAGCGCTTTTGCCGGCTCGCTGGTTTCGCGCAGGAGATCGCGATTCAGGAAAACCGATAGAACTACCTTTTCGACAATTTTTAGCCTCACCCGGCGACGGAAATGAGCCTTCAACGAAGTGTTGTAGATCAGTCACCAGTGCAAGTTATCAATATTAAGATAAATTCAGTTACAAAATTTTACAAGCTGAAACAGCAATTATCACGAGGAAACTCGCACGCACTTTGCTAGTTTACCCCATGTTCATCGGCGGTACAGCGTTCGGTACGCGCTTCTTTCACAAAATGTTCCGAGCACAGTCGAGAGGATGGCGTTGAGGAAACGTCTTTTCGGTTTACGGACGCAATCCACTGCCGCCGAGACCGGGGTCATGTGGAAAGCGATGCAAGCTACACAGGTCATCGGACAGTATTCGACGCTTTCTGTCGTTATTCGTGCACCCTATGACCGAACAATGGTGTCCCGATGACTGGGGGACTGTCGCCATCCAATACCACGGCTCTAATTAAGTTTGTCAGTTTAAAACAGAAAAGAAAGCGCGAACGAAGTTGGGGCACAGCAGAAACCCAACACCGGCCAAGCCTCTCATCCGGGACTTTCACTCTTTCTACACAACCGAAAGGGGAAAGCGCCGGTAGCCCTGTCCCATTTTCTCTCTCGCCCTCTTTCAGTAAAACGGTCTATTGATCCAGATTGCATGCCTCATATTGGCTCAATGTCCAAAACCTCAGAGGCGCGTACTGCTTTTCTTTCTTTATTTTTTCGAGATGCGAAAAATGTATCTTTGTTTTTCTCGAACATTGCACACGAGAAACTATAACTCACCGTCAAATAATTTGTAACTCCCTCGTGGACAATTTTGGGCAGGACGCAGGTTTCGCATGAGCAGGGTATCATATCCTTTTAACACATATTGGCGTTTTCAGTAAGCATATGCTCTTTCTGTTTACGGTTCGCCGCCTCCTGAGTGATCAGTGATGCAGCCGTTACTGCACGCTGAACCAATCACCACGCTGTCGTTGTTCAGCACGGCTCAGTGTACGCCAGATGCCGGGGTCTCTTCAGTCAGCTGGTCCGTCTACCGTCTACCATTTGTCGGCCTCGCCACCCCGATAAACTTAAAACACATAAGCTGTACCAAAAAAATGAAATTAACGCAAACACTAACCGCTTCAGAGCAACGTTTTTTTCCCCGAATATTGTTACTTAAATTTGTGACTTTTACAGTGCTGTTTGCTACGCCGTCTCCGTTTTCCTCGACAGCACTTATTTCAAGTAATGAAATGACGTAGATTGAGAACAGAACCAATCTACAAAGCCTTTATGTGAAAAAAAAATGCGATTAGGACGGAAACAATAAATATCACAGTTTTTACTGAAATTAGGCGGCACGTAATTCGTCTTTATCGGAAGCACACTTCTTCCTCATGAAGGTAATTTCAAAGCTATACTGGTGTTCGCTTGTTTTGTATTCTGTTTTACTTTTAAAAAAAAGCTAAATGTGGCACGTCGAGATAAGTAAAATGCGCAAAACGTCCGCCGATTGTATGTAAAATAAAAAAAGATACAGATAAGAATTTGCCTGGAAGGACACCTAACGGAACCCTTTTAACTTTTGCAGCACACATAGATGTCTACGATTATGGAAATATAGTGTCCTCATCAACGAAAGCAGGTACTTATTAAAAAGTTGTCTTTTCTCACGGCGCATTCACTCGGAAATCAAGGTATACAATACGGTAAATAATTTATCAGGATGCATCATTGTGTTCATAGTTACACAACTAGCTTGATACTGATGGTTTACCCTTGTTCGAACGACTCAGAGTTTCGGTTGCTGTTTGCCATCGAATAAATTAATTTATTAATAAAGCAACATCATTATGAAGATCCGAGTTACTTTTACAAATCCCTTCGCTGATAAAAGTCACCTCGGCATTGGAACAGTGACTCAACGGGTAGCCTCGTAGTCGTCTACTTCAAAATTTTCTATTGAATGTACCCCTACTTTAAACTGCATTGCCTCCAGATTTGTACAGTAATCATAACAAATACTCAAATTACTTGCAATTGATTACTTTTCGGTGTAATTTCGTAATCCTAATTAAAAACGTTTCCTCTGGATTAGCACGACAAAATGGAAACAAAAAAGGAAAAGACGTTTACAACTCCCTGTTATGCCTAATTAGAGCGCAGCTCTTGAGCAGGAAGAGGGAGGGCTTGGAGGGGAGGTATGCCCCTCCTCTCCTCTTCCCTCTCCCCTCCTCTCATTCTCCTCCCTCCTTCCCTCCCTCGCTCCCTCCTCGTGACGTCACTCGTGACCTCCACGAGCGACCTTCGTGACCGTCGTGACGTCACTCGTGACCCTCCTGACATCACGCGTGACGTCATGTGTGACGTCATTATGGGAAATGTCCAATGATGCAACGCACAGGTCACGAGTGACATCACTGGTAATTCTCGTGACGTCACACGCGACGTCACTCAGTGACCGCGCGTTGCATTACGGGCGTTTCCCATAATGACGTCACTGTGGCCGTCATGACGTCACACGGTGACGTCAATATGAAAACGTCCCATAATGCAACGTGCGGTTACGCCGACGCCGATGGCGACGGCGACGCCGTTCAAGCCGGAAACGGGCGCCTAAGACCTGCAGCGCTCTAAAAGGTTTAGACGTTTCGCCACCTATGCAGGTGGCACCTTCAGTACGATACTGACACAGCTGAGGCGAGCGGGGAACCAGCGACTACTTGTCACAAACGCCCCCGTAAATATCGTTCATGGCGCCACGGCTAGTGTTGCACAGGGATGAGTCAAGACGAAAGAACCATGACTCAAGCAGATTCCTTGGGCGATTCTCGTCCCAGCATCGCTGCATAGGAACCGAGTGACCCTAATTCAAGCGCAGACCAGGGCGCCCCTAGAGGCAAACGGGTCCGTTTCATCGGAAGCTTCTGCCAGTCGCTGCGTTGGTTGTGCGTTGTAGCGGGATACTGTACTTTCTTATATAGCTGTTTCGCACCAAAAAAGCCACAACGATTGCTGTGTGCTCGGCTGCAGCACTACATACAAGAACACGCACGGCACAAACCTTTACGGCTTCCCTTCGAGGCCGTACGAGGCGGAAAGCCGCGCGACAAGGTGCAACTTCTACGTCGATGCAAGTAAGTGGCGTTTCTCACCTTGCAGTTCGCGTATTACCTTTTTCAAATGTCGATGGAACAACATAAAAACCTACAGCAAACTTTAATTTTTTACAGCGGAGCTGTTAAGGGCTAGTTTCCCCAGGATCGTGTCCCCCGCAAAGAAATGTCGACACAAAACTCTGGTTGCCGCCGTCGATCATAGATGGCGGTACCTGTACAGAGTGTTGTGTTTGCCGGTTGTCCGCCTGCCGCCTTCGCTCAGAGGTCGCGGCAACATTTCTTCGCAGGAAGAAAAGAAGGAACGGAATGAGCGGCGAAGTGCGCGAAGTGCGCAGCAGCGCGAATGGTTTCGAACCACCGCGAGGCCACTATCACCTAAAGCAGGGGTCGGCAACCTTATTCAGCGGCGGGCCGAGTCGCCACGAAGCCGACAAGGAGGGGGCCGACGACGAGTCGCGGAGGGAGGGGAGGAGGGGGCAGCCGAAGAAGAGGCAAAAAGGAAGTGAAGATGTTCTCTTCCCAAGTATGGGGCGCCGGACAATCTCCATTTGAGGTCAAACCGGTGTTGGTGCTAATCCGTTAGAAGTAACTGCGTTACTGGTAACGCTTACTGTTTTCGGCAACGTAGTAACGGACTCGTTACTTTTTTCAAAACAGTAACCGGTAACGCTTACTTATGTTACTTATTATCAAGTAACGGGTAACGTAGTTACGTTACTCGTTATTTCTAAAATACTTAACACAAATTATACTTCCATTATTTTGTGTGTGTTTTCAGGCCCAAGCCATGTGATTATTTTACGTTTTTTGCGCTGCTTTTTATTGTATTTAGGTGAAAGCAGTGAAAAATATGAATTAATTATGTTCAGATTTCGCATGAGCATAATGTTTCTTGGAATATGGCGCTTATGCATACATATACCGTCAAAACAGTAAAACCTGTTCATTCAATTACAATAAACTAACGCAACAGTAACGTGCTTTACTTGTTATCAGTAACAACAATGTTAACGAGTTCCATTCTATATTGAGGTAACGTAGGTCGGTATCG
>JAZHYW010032599.1:0-25569 GCA_037355805.1 Ixodes ricinus
AAATCGGCTCGTCTTTTCGCTATTCGTCAAAAGCGTTCTATACAGTCGTGTGTCTCGATCGTATCGCAACTACTTTCATCTCGTCTGAGACATGACCACGGTAGCACTTCCTAAACAATTTATCTTTAAAAAAATAATGTTGCCCAACATGTAAACGCCTTTACGACTCGCACACGGAGAAATTGTATAGACGTCTCGGTGTATTGACAGTTCGGAACTTGTACAGCTATAGACTTATCTCTACCGACAAAAGCAAACATATATACGCGTATTAAAACGATTTCAGAATAGTCAAACTTGACAAAACATAACCCTGAGTACGAAGTTCCGAAAATGAGAATACTGGCGGGTGACCACTAATAAAACTTCACACGGAGATCAAATGCGGATGCACACTTTACCAAAACTGTTAAATCACCTTGTAAGTAAGAACCAAGATATACATAGCACTTCTCTTAAACAATTAAGAAACTTTATACAGTCATAGACTTTGACATGGACAATACAGAAACAAAATGTGCCTGACTTAATGGCGTTTGTGTTGTTTGTTTGTTGTTGCTGAATATAAAGTATGTACTTCACTATGCCGTGTACCGTTACTGTATGTTTTTCTGGTTGTCTCATTTTAACAGGTTCTCTTTTTAATAGTATTATCTTAAACAAACTGTGATGGGTTTGTGTCTCTGTCTTGCTGAATCTATACTACTTTACTTTTGTTTTAAATGTAACTATTTGTAGTTTATATACACTGCCTTTTAACAACTAAAATGCACTTCATCATGACGTGCCAGTAATGTTTGGTTGTTCTACAATTTTAGCGTAAAAAGTTACGCTTCCATTTAATTTAATATTGTTGCCAAGTCTCGAATCTAATTAATGATTTTTTTATTTCGTGATTTGTATTGTTGTTGATATTCTTAGTCTCTATGGAGTACTCTGTATATAGTGCATTTCAGTGCGTATGAGCTCACAACACTTCGCTTTTTCCTTTGCCGCCGCCGCTGCCTTGTAAGGGGGGGGGGGGGGCACATCAAGCTGCTTGTTCGACTTTTTTTCCCTGTCTTCCCACCTTTTCGTGTCCAAACGGAAATAAATGATGATTTTGAATTTGAATCTGGTGAGTTGGTGTGCATTGAACATGGTGGCTCAAAGGAGACAAAGACAGCAGAAGAAAACAGACAGGACAAGCGCTGACTCGCAACTCACTATGTAGAACACAGAAGAAAGAAACAATGAAAATGATAAAAATCAAAAAGGAACGTGTCTGTAGCACGAGAAGCGCATACCACATAACACAAGCCCCAGAAGGAAGAGTAAAAAGGGGATGATACAAATCAAAAGGGAACGCGGCCTTGGCACGAGAAGCGGATAACACCCGCAAAACAACCAAGCAGGAACAACATTTCATATAAACTTGTACGTTTCGTTACAAGTAACGAAATTACTTGTAATCCCTTATATTTATCCGTAATTTAGTAATGGAATAATTACATATTTGCTAGAATAATTGTAAAGTATTTCCCTGGCATATTTACGTAACGGATTCGTTGTTAGCCTTTACATGTTTTTCACAACCCCTTTCAAAAGAAAAGCTTTTTTGTTTGTTATTTTGGTAAAGTTCAGTGCAGTCACATCGTCACGAGCATTCCCTGCGCAAAGGGAGGCTTGACACTCTTCAGTTCTTATGGGTATCCAGACGAAGAAGAAATCCGCCACTTTCCTCCGTGGATCGCGCATCACGTGAGACATACGTCATCCCTTTTGCGCCTCGCGGCGCCGTTCCACTCCGTGGCGGAGGCGCGGAGGCTTCTGTACTGCCAGCACGAAAGCTCCGCAGGCGCACGCGCCGGAGCCGGGGACGGAGTTTCCGGGTTGCTGACGTCACGACATCCGTCCGCTGAGTTCTCCTTCGTGTGGATACCCCTTTAACGCCTTCCTTTAGAACACCAAGCCCTTGAATCTATTTTTTATACCACAACACAATGCCAAAAAATCCAAATAAATATTTTAAAAAAAGGCGGCAAGTTATATCTGTTTTTTTTAGTCCCTTTGTTGTTGTTTTTTTGCTATCGAAGATGGGGACAGGGGGACACAAAGTGATTGTGTGCCTCCTCGGAAAACCTCGGGCGCTAAGTTCGCAGACAAGAATTAACAATGTCCTTCAGTTATAGTGGACTACGACCATTTTCGTAATGTCACAACAAGAGAGAACGATCCGTCTACCCTAAAATCCCCTAAAAACTTTGCGATAATTTGTCAAGGTGCTAAAGCTACAAACATTCTTGTTCGTTGCTGCACATGTCTCTTTTCTTTTTTTCTTAGAAAACAATATGTATTTTTTTCTCAGCTCCTTTTCACCTTATTTCACCATGTTTAAAAACTACGCACTTTTGTGTAGTCCAACTTATAAAGGTTGGGCCACTTTGTTTGTAAATTTCAGCCAGGTTATTCGCGTCTCAGTTGTCCTTTTGTGCGTCGGCATTTTGCGAACACTTCGAAAATGGTAAGGTCTTCCTTTCTTTTTCCCCCTGTTTTTAAACCCACAGGACGCGCGTTATCTCAAGCAGAGATTCCTACAAATAAAACAAAATGTAGGCGACATAAACATGAGACTGTGGGCTCGAGGAGAAAGTGAAACTCTGTGAGTGGGGCCATAGTGCGGCTTAGTTTTCTGCCCTTCGCCGCCCATGGCATCAGCGGACGTCTATCTGGAGAACACCGGAGTAAACTGCAGTCGATCCGTGCTCTATGCATTTTTGAACGGCACTAAGAAAGGTACACACGGCAGACTTAGGTTTACATTTTCTGTTTTAACGACGTTCTAATAATTGTTGCAGTAGCTCCTGGTGTTTTTCTTTTTCTTATTACTTATATTTATATATTGAACGTTTTCTTATTCACCAACGTCTCAACCAAGGCTCAACCTTCAAAACCAAAAGAGGAGAATATTGATCCAAACCTTATTTATTATTTAATTATCACTCACTGTTACAAACTATGTTTTGCCATTGTCTGAAAATATATGCCAATATAGAAAGATATACATAAATCAATTCTTATTCCAGTTTTGGCTAGTTGTATGACGACTTGTACAGCTTCGCGATTTGGACAATACAGAATTTTAGTAGATGGTTTCGACGACTCCGATGACGATAATTCGCCACCGCCCTTGAGCGTATACATCGTATCGTTATCAGGCATCGCTATCGGAGGTATCGGAGGTATTGGAACAATCCACTAAAACTCTCGAATATCAGGCACCGGCTGCAGCGACGGAGCTTTGCTCTATCTTCGAGGTAAGTAGTACTTCCATTGCTTCGCTGAAGAAGCTCAATGCAGAGCATGAAGTATGCGTGTAAGCCAGTTTCGCACTCCCATCCAGTGCATCAGTTCAACGAGCGCTCAGCGTAGCAGCCGCCATCTCCAGTAAGAAATAACGCAAAATGTCTGACGAGAGTTTCGAGAGCCAGCTGTTGCCCAAAATACTCAAGGTCAATAAATGGACAGGTGGCAACAATAAGAACTTGAATAACTACCTTCCCCTTGTTTCTTACTTCAGGACACAATGCTGGAAATAACGCCACGAAAGGAACGGATTACTTTTTAGGCAACGCTCTGTTACTTGCATTGAGGGTAATTGTAATTGTAATTATCACAATATAGCCTTGAGTAACTGTAAACGTAGTTCCTTATATTTTTTTAGTAACGTGTACAAGTCTGATTGCATATATGCTGTAAAATGAAAACCCTTTTTGATAATGCTACAGAGGGTTGACCCGCGCAGCGTTAACCCAAACACATTATAATAAAGGTTTCATAGATCTTCCTTGCAATTTTGTCCTTATATCTACCAAAAATAGTTGTTTTAACCAGGGTTGGCTTGCAGGAATAAACTTGGCAGTGTAAAGGCCCGTTCACACTCTTTCCGACCTCTTAGAACTGGGTGCTCTTGAAACCTCGTACAACGAGAGGACACACTGGCGCCATCTGTTGGGTAGCAGGAAACTTGGCGGTCCGGCATATTTTCTATTTCCTTCGCGCATTATCCTTTCTTTCTTGCCTCGAAAACTTTTTGTCAACGTTATAAACGAGCCATTTCTTATAGGTGTTACGCACATTTGACCTCGAAAATCCTGCAAAACCTTCACTCTTGTGAAATGCAGTTCCAGGGTCACCGCATAGATGGCGCCAACGTGCCAGTGTGTTCCTCCTGTCCTTAGAAATGGTAAGACGCTTCAACAGGCCTGCGCCTCTCTTGGCTGCACTCGGTCGCAAGTAGAGTGAACGGGCCCTTAGGCGAAAGTGGCCTCTGACCGTGGGACTGAGGGGACAGGTTAGGCTTACCAAGCGTGCCATTAACACAGCACCCTGCTTGTCCTAGATATGTTCTTTCACACATGGAACGAGCCTTCGAAAACCTTCGAAACAAATATAAAGTTTTTTTTTTTTTTTGGTGGAGGGGGGGGGGGGGGCTTGCAAACTGCTGATACGCCATACCGTTGCGCCACATATTTGAGATTGTGAAACCATGTGTAGGTACGGCACCATTAGCACTCGTCCTTTCTCCCGATCGCGCTCACAGTTTCCTTCTTTTTACTTTTATCACTCATGACGAGCCTTGTACGACGTGACTAAAAAGTACGAAATCACATCTATAATTACCCGAGGCTAAATTGTAACTAATTACAGTTACAATTACACTTCCATAAAGCAAGCGACACTTACCTCAAATAAAAATCCAGTCATTTTCGGTGCGTTACTTTTAACCTTACTCGTCCCACGGCAAGAAACAAAACCCAAGCGTTATGGAAGCGTTTATCGTTGCCGCCACTCTCACACGTTTTTGACCTGAGCAACTTATAGCTCTCGAAAGTCTCATCTGGTATCTTGCCCGTTTCATTGTGAAGATATCGTCCGCCGTGCTGAACATCTTTTAAATTTACCTTTTTCTGAAAAAGGTGCTGCCATCTGGATCTAGTCGACTATGCGTAGAAAACAACGCGTTCGCAAGGCCTCTACTAACCTCGACACCCGAAAATGTCAGCTATATCATCTTGTCAAAATTGAGTATCGCCGTGACCCAGATACTGCTCCCCCAAACTCTTCGCTTTTCTCCCCAGCATGGATTATCTCAGTCGCTGGAGTTGATACAAAGAAGTCATCTATCTCTCTCTCTCTCTCTCTTGTGCCAAAGGAAGCAAATAAAAACTGAAGGGACAAAAAAGATTGTTCAGGATGGAAGCTAGGCCTGTTGGTAATGGCATGATTATTTAAAAACGTTCTGCGAAACAGACGGGACGGAAGAAAGGGAGACAAAAAATGGACTGCATCTCCACGTGGTGAACGATGTTTATTGGGGCGAAGCTCTGGTGTGCCGATGATACTCATTTTGTTCATAGGTAGTGCTGATGGTGCTGATTTTTTTTTTGCTGATCATAGGGTAGTGCTGAGTTCCGGGTTGCGTTTTCGACTTGGCATTATTACTGGCGCCATGGTCGGTGAAAATGCAGTAGCTCAGTGGTTCTCTAGCGGATCAGCTTGGATCCGCTAGGAAGCCGTGGAACGCATCTCCACCGCTTAATGGCTAGTTCACACTTGCGAAATACGCACTGCCGCCGACTGGATTCGCTCGCCGAAAAAAGTTCGGGCCGTCTCACATTTGTTGCCGCCAGAGCACTCAGTATAGCTCCTGCGGAGCTGTAGTAGCGCAACTTGTCATCCGCGTGTTTCGGCCAACAACATGTCCGACAGAGCAGCTCGGCGCGAGTTACGTGGTACTCAGGGGCTCCAGGAGGCGAGCCCAGCCCCATGGGAGAATACATGCGAGACTCCGCGCGTGCCAAATATGCTCCCGCAGTTCTTTCTGCAGCGCAGACACTTCACTGCTACGATGTAAAATAGGTAACAGCCTGCAGTGCTGAGTCGACGTTACGACATCCTCTTCGCAACACGAGAATGCATATTGGAGGAGAAGGCAGAAGAAACTCACTCACACAGAAATTCGCAGGCACACCAAGCCTTCGCCGTGGAACCCAAAAATCGGCACCTGAGCTACTTGTCTCTAGTAAGGCAAGTGTCAAGAAGGGCTTCCTTATCTGAGTGTGATAGATGCACTTCAGAGGGCGGGTATATTTTGTCAACGATATAAACCTTCTGTAAGCTCACCTGCCAATCTAAAGGTTGCGCATCACCTGATGGAGAATTCTTTAAACATAATACCAGTCAAGACAAGGAAGGCGGTTTCGTATGTTATGCCCAAAGAGGAGTTTGGGGTAAAGCCCTCTTGTAGCTACCGAATCTGTTTTCCAACGTCACGACAACATCTCATTAGCAAAACTAAAAGGTGAAGCCAAAAGGCTCCTTCAGGACCTCAAATATAAAAGAGCCTTTGCCCCTATTTTGAAAAAAGCAAATACAGCTTTAGCTTAGAAACATTTTTTTCAGCGCCAAGACTGTACGAGGCTTGAGTGCCCTTGCGCGTTATTGTATCAGAACGACACCTGGCAAAAATCTTTTGGCTATACGGTTACAAAGAAGACTTAATTTGTTAACAGTTGAGGACCCCTTTTTGCGTAAAACTCAAATGAAGTCATCAGCTTCTACAAGAACACAGTGCCAACCAATACCAGGCTTTCTCAATTGACATCAAGTGACCTTTATTATGCTTTACCTCAAGCACGCCTCTTAGAGTGCATTGAAGACAGCATTGACTCGTATGGTGCCATAGCTTTCTTTAGAACACCTCAGGACTGCTTCAAAGCAACTTTTCGATTTGCTCAGGTTTTAATCTCTTTGTCTACCTCCGTGTTCTGGAACGGTAACACCTACCTCCAAAAAGGGAGTCTGCATCGGGTCCTGCATTGACAGCCAACTCTCAGCGATTTATTCCTAGCATGCCACGACAGACTGTTTCGCAAAGGAGCTTAGATTCCTCGACAGTGGCAAAGCGTTTTTCGCTACGTTGATGACTATTTTGATACTCCTGGAAACCAACGAAAAAGACTCTCCGGATTCATGTAGCCCAAATGCGCTCGTCAGGCCATGGCATGCTTGGCACCCTTTGAGATCAAGCAACAACGAGCTACCAGAGCTAGGATCCTTAAGATTTCTGTACCTAAGACTGTCCCTTCAGCCCCGTCATGTCTGTTGGTCGTATGAGCCGAGAGGGAAAACCACTCCTCAATTATGATTCGGCGCATTCTAAATTGGTAAAGAGAGGAATTGTCAATCAGTGCTTAAAACTCTATTTTCAAGTCCCACGAGCATGCAGACCTAGCAAGCTTCACAGGACAAGTATCTAGATACTAAGTGCGGGATATCCTTCACATCTAATAACTTCGGTCGCCGAAAGCCTCCTTAAACAGATTAAAAAAGGACAAATCACATCCCGGAAGCCACGCGTCAGATACAGTAACCAAAGACTGTTAGTCATCCCCATATTCATAACATCTCTCATAACCTCCACAGAAAATTGGGAATCGCGCAAAGTATTGATGTAGATCTTTTCCGTTCTATCAAGCTCTCAGGCCTATGTACAAAAGTTAACGCCATGCAGAAACCAATACCGGCTGCACTAAAAAGCATAAAACCCCATACATACCTTGCTCAGAAGGAGTGGATTTATTCCTTCCCCTTTCATGCGGCAAACAGTACATAGGACAAACTGGAAGATGCATAAATGATAGATTAAGGGAACATAACAACAACATCCGATTAGCAAACTCAGGACTTTTGGGCATCTCACTGCCGTGACTGTGGGTGCACTGCGGACTTTAAAAATAGCGCCGTAATTGGAAAGAACCATCACCAATTAACATCGTGAGATAATAGAGGCAGCTAACATCATAAAAAAGAGTGACACATGTGTTAGTAGTCCCTCCATAACGCTTACTGAAAATAATTGTTATTTCTTGACTCTCCAAGGTGATGTGCGATAGAGATTGCTGTTCGTGTTGTACAAAAGAGAACGAAGTGGGACAAATTAATTACGGGGTAAAGAAAAAGAAAGAAGGCGAAAATACAATTTGAGTTGTAAGTCAGCGCGACTTGAGTGACCGGTTTTTTGGTGTGCCTGCAATTTCTGTGTGAGTGAGTTTCTTCTGCGCTTCTCCTACAATATGAATATTCAACTCGCCCAAGCATCCATTCCTACGAGAATGTGCAGTAAATAGAACAACGTGATGCGTGTGCACCGCAGTACGGTACCGCTTGTTCCCAATTCGGTTCCAACTAGCTTCCATAGCTCGTCCTTATAATCATTGTCTTTGTATCGAGCATGCGTCTTGTCATAAAGTACGACGTGGTTTTTCACCGCTTCTATTAGTAGCTCCACTGACACTGGTATAGCCACAGCGCACAGACGGCACAGGCATAGTGGACGCCATTTTGCAATACCGTCTGCTCGGACAGGACCTGGGGGCTATGTTGCGCTTTTGGACTCCCAGGAGACTAGGAAGAGGAAGTGACGTCAACAACGCTCTTTGGATGTTGATTGGTGGAGTCGCTGATGACGGTGAATTTCGCGGTGCGAGATACGTTCATTCACACCTACGTCACTTCCCTCTTCCTAGTCTCCTGGGAGTCCAAAGCGCAACATAGCCCTCAAACGTCAGCAAGCGTCACTTCCCCCGTGCGTTCTGATTGGCTTGCGGCGAGCGAAAACTTTTTTCCGGCGTTAAAAATTGGTCCCAGAGCGATCTTGCCCTCCGCCGGAAAATCTGCCTGCTTTCGTCGCCGGGCGTCAGAATTCCCGCGGATCCGGCCGCCGGTTCACACAGCGTGAACGAGCATAAGTCAACGGTCCATGTCAGAAAGAGAATGTGGTGGTATGGAACTTGGTTATATACGCATTTGAGCATTTGACCGCAGCGCCCTCTCGTTTATAAACGTTCAGCCAATGCATGCAAAGTTTAACGCGATTATATACGCATTTGACCGCAGCGCCCTCTCCTGTATAGACGTTGAGCGTCTACATGCAACGCTTCATCCATGACAGAAAACCCCAGCTCTTGAGTTACTACACATCTCAGAGCCCCTACTCGTCCCGCAGTCGTGGCCGAGTGGTTAAGGCGATGGACTAGGAAATCCATTGGGGTCTCCGCGCACAGGTTCCAATCCTGTCGACTGCGCAAACATTTTTTCTTTTTTAAGAAGACAGATGGGATGGCAATCGATGTGAGCACGGACGCCGGACGGACGGACGGAAGGACGGACAAGGCTCGCCTAAACCCTAACGAGCTTCGCCCTAAAAAACGCTGAAGTTACAACTGAAGTTTTAATCGTCAAGGCGCAGCTTATATACCCGACCAAACAAAAGGGCACACACAGCCAGTGACTCCCCACTGAAACCTGCACCATCATCGCGCATCCTGTCGCCATCAAAGAAATATAATTCTTTAACTGACAAAATAACTGACGAGGCGCTGACACACTGTTCCCCCAAGCACGTTATCGTCTCTGACTCCAGAATCTCTCTGGTCATGGCATCGGCGCTTCTTCCAATGACAGTGCATTTTTTAAAAAATTCCGCGTCACACCCACAGTCATGACAATGAATGTAAAAGTGTCCTGATACTACCCTGTTTATATTGTAACAATGTTGCCTTAGCATATCATTAAGACATCTGCCCGTCTGGCCAACGTGTTGTTTGCCACAGGATAGCAGGATGGAATAGACAACTTTTTCTGTACAGTCAACAAACCCATTTGATACTTCTTTGTACACTCCAGGCCTCCCGGTAGACTGATTGACATTTCTGCTAAGCTTAGACAACTTGTTCGGGGCAGAGACGACCATGGATGACGTCTACCCGATTTCCTATTTTCTTTAAGCCAATGGTAACTCTATGTAAATACGGGACCACAACAACTTTGTTTCTTCTTTCTTTAGGAGCGTTTTCCACATTTTCAACACCTTCTAATTTAATTTTTTTTAAACAAAGTGCCTGCAACCGATGCCAATAGGTGTTTCGGATAATCCGCTGACCGAAGGCGGAAGAACTTGAGCGTCAAAGCTCACCTGTGTTTGATGGAGGCAGAATTTCTTCAGGGCATTCGTAAGGCACAAACTCACTATGCCCCTTTTACCAATTTGGAATGGGCAGACTGGTAAGATAAAAAGTGGCTTTAGTCCAAGAGGTTCGAGCGACCGACAGACGTGCTCTTCTAAAGAATGAAGAGGAGGTCGAGGAAACGTATGGACCCATTGCTAGCCAACTCGTGAGTCAAAACCAATGGGACCAAGCAGTCATCAAACACAGACAATGCACTTGACACCAAATGGGTCACGTCATGCTTGGTGCTACTACAAGAAGAAAAAAAAACGCGCTCAGATCCGCTACACTAACTTTTCTGCACTTTAACCGTTTTTATTTTTTGCTTTTTTTTTTTTTTTGAAGGAGCCAATTTGAACTGGAGTGTTTGCCTAATATTGCTTGCACAAAATATCCGGTGTTTTTTTTTTCAGTGTGTTTCCTTCTTTGTCGTGGACGAGCAAGCTAATGAGTTACGATTTGCAAACAACCAAATCACACACACAAAAAATATCTATAATAATAAATAAATATTTATTTTGTCTCATCACTGAAAAGGGGGACCAAGACAAAAATCTGTTGCAGCAGCTTCACGGAGGTCCTGGCCCCCTTTACAGCAGGTGATTCCTAAGCAATTTCAAAAGCGAACAAAATAGCTACATTAAGAGAAAGGACACTATTTTAAATGTATAGACCACAGATCAAACAATAACAAGAAAAAAATTAAATTAATACATTCATTGTGGTATACAATGGCACAGTGATCCGTAAGCCTTAGCGGTACCTAAGAAAACAGCCCTAAAATAATGCTCGTACCTCTGCCAGCGTCATTGCATGAATATCAACACCTTTTAAAAAATAAATCATTTAATAAAGTAGTCAATTGGTAATTTAGCGTGTGGTTATAGTATAATGTATGTGATGGTGAAACAACCCATTTTTCTTTTAGGGCGGAGTTGATATGAGGAAGTGAAAAAGGACTAGGTTACATAATTTCTCAAAAACTTTATTTTTAAACTGCGTAGACCTCTTGCACGTACGCCACAAGAAGTCGGGATCTATAAATATTTGAAATGGGTTTTATATTAAACAATGAGAACAAGGGTTCAGTATGATCATAGTATGAAGCACAGCTTTCTTTGTAAAATACGTAGTTTATTTATATTTGTTTTGGTTGTATTTCTCCAAACTAGATGACAGTAATTAAGTTGGGAATATACCAAAGCATTGTAAAGTTGAAAATATACCAAAGCATTGTAAAGTTGAAAATATACCAAAGCATTGTAAAGTTGGAGCTTAACACGACGAGGTAGGAATGATTTAAATTTGGTCAGCAAATCACTATGTTTATTCCCAGACATAGCCTATTTGTTAACCAAACGCCTAAAGTCTTAATAGTGTCGACAAATTCAATTTCTTCATTGTTCAAAATCCAGTGGGTTTGGGATCGCAATTGGAGCATATTGACTTTTAAATAAAATGGCTTTGGTTTTTTTGCGAATTTAACTTAAGGTGATTATCTTTGTCCATTTTTCTACACGATTAAGAAGGGTATTACATTTAGTTACTACAGTATGGATATCTTTATCGGAAAAGAAGATGCTAGTGTCATCAACATATATAATAAACTCAACTTTAAGATCACGATTGACATTTACAATATCGTTAATATGAAGAATAAAAGTAGGGGGCCTAAAATGCTGCCTTGGGGCACACCATTTCTTATTTTTCAAATATCTGATTTAAAGTTTAATATAGACACGAACTGTGTACGATTCTGTCAGTAAAATTGTAACGAACTTAATGTTTTCCCACGAATGCCAATAGTATTCTAATTCTGCTATCAGGACATCGTGATTTATTGTGTCGAAGGATTTTGAGAGATCTAAATATATACCGATTGTTAAAAGTGATTATCTAGTGCTCTTGATATTATTTATTTTTGTTTTAATAATGCTAACTCAGTGGAATAACTGTTACGGAAACCGAATTGAGAATTTGTAATTAAAATGTTTTCCCAAGATGAGACAATACTATTTGAAACTAGTTTTTCGAGTGGTTTAGAAAATACTGGAAGTGTAAAAATTGGTCTAAAACTGTCAACAGTATTTAAATCACCAACCCTTATGTAACACAACTTACTTTGGCAATCTGCATTTTGATAGGAAACTCACCTTACTCAATTTCAACATTGAATATATAAGTTAGGTATGGTGCTAAGATATATAGAACATACTTTGCTGGTTTTATTTGCATGTTGTATGCATCAATACTTCTACTATTGTTTAGGCTCACAACATATTACAGACTTCGGATACATCGGTGGGAAAAAGAAATATAGAATCAGGCAGGGTGAAGGCATGCACTGAAGTGCATTATTTACAGTAGTAGTAGAAACAGGAGATGTGGTATCATTCACAAAATAGCTATTAAACGCATTCACCATATCCGTTCCCGGCGTTATAAAAATATTTATATTAATTTCAACTGGCATAAAAACATGTCGCTTGCAGTTAAGCAATGTTGTGAGTCTTTGCGACATCACGTCACTTTGACGTATATCATCGATATTAAATATATTAATGTAATAGCCATCAACGCTCCGAGTGTCCGGCGAGACAAGCGAAGTGCCGCTACTGCAAGCGGCTAGGCCACTTTGAGTCAGTCTGCGAAAAGAAGAGAGGCTTGAGCTCCATCCAACTGCACTCTGTCGCATCGAGTCGCCGAGCCAAGTTCGTCTGGGTGGACGTCAACGGCTACGCTGTCCACTTCAAGGTCGACTCGGGCGCGGAGGTGACGGTTCTACCAAGCTCCTTTCCAGGCGTTCCTCGACAACTTCAGAAGGTAGACGGCGAGTTGGCCGGCCCCGGGAACACTTCTCTGCAAGTCCTGGGCACCTTCGAGGCAACCTTACGCTGGAAAGACAAGTCCTTTGTCGAGCAGATCTACGTCATGCCAGCGCAAGACCCTCCTCTTCTAGGCTTCCTGGCCATTCAAGCTTTGGGAGTCGTCAAGTTCGTCGACAACGTGTCCGGCCCAGAGATGCTTCTGGGAAGGAATTTATTCAACGGCCTTGGAGAACTCAAGGAAGAGTACGTCATCAGGCTGCGTCCTGGTGCTCGACCGTTCTCACTCAGCGTGCCGAGAAGAATTCCCATACCGCTTCACGACGTTGTCCGAAAAGAGCTCGAGAAGCTTGAGTCCGATGGCGTCATCAGGAAGGTGAACAGCCCGACGGACTGGTGTGCGGGCATAGTCGTCGTCCCCAAGGCTTCAGGAGACTACCGGATCTGCGTTGATCTGACTCGTCTCAACGAAGTTGTGCTTCGGGAAAGGCACATTCTGCCTTCCGTTGAGCAAATCCTGGGATGTCTTGGACAAGCCAAGATCTTTTCGAAGCTCGATGCCACCGCTAGTTTTCACCAAGTGAGACTTTCAGAAGAAACCCAAGAGCTTACAACCTTCATCACGCCGTTTGGGAGGTTCTGCTTCTGTCGTCTTCCATTTGGAATCTGCTCAGCTCCGGAGTATTTTCAGCGACAGATGAGCCGCATACTCGAAGGACAAGACGGAGTTGTCAACATGATAGATGACATCCTGGTCTTCGGTAGCACGCAAGCAGAACACGACAGGCGCCTCAAGCAGGTGTTGAATCGTCTCGAAGCGGCAGGTGTGAAGCTCAACAAAGCCAAGTGCGCTTTCTCCGCCGAGAAGGTCAAGTTTCTGGGTGTTCTGGTCAGTTCGGCAGGTATCAGCCCAGATCCGGAGAAAATTCAGGCTTTGGCAGACTTGAAGGCGCCGACAGACGTCAGTGGAGTCCGAAGGTTGCTGGGAATGGCAAATCACGTCGGACGTTTTCTTCCACACCTGTCGGATGTAACCGCACCGATCCGGGCACTCCTGCAGAAGTCCAGCGTGTGGTACTGGGGTGCCAGTCAACAGGCCGCCTTCAACCAGCTGAAGAGTATGCTTAGCTCAGAGGCCTGCATGGCAAAGTACGATCCTTCGTACTCCACGACGGTATCTGCCGATGCCAGCTCCTACGGCCTCGGAGCAGTGCTTCTGCAAGATCAGCCAACGGGAGAAAGGCGTGCTGTAGCGTACGCGTCCAGGTCTCTCACGTCCACGGAGCAGCGATACAGCCAGACAGAAAAGGAAGCTTTGGCTGCGACGTGGGCTGTAGAACGCTTCGACCAGTTTGTGCGAGGCATCAAGTTCGACATAGAGTCCGACCATCGCCCTCTCCTCACACTCTTGGGAACCGCTGAACTTGACTTGATCCCTCCACGTATCCAGCGTCTGCGGATGCGTCTTATGCGATACCAGTATCGTATGCTCTACGTCCCAGGCAAGCTTCTAGCAACTGCGGACACCCTTTCTAGAGCTCCGCTGGGAGCCGCAACCAAGGAGCACCAAGGTCCAAAGGTCGATTCAGTGGAACTTTTTATCAGTGAGGTCGTGAAAGGATTCGAAGACCTCACATCGTCTCGACTGGAGAGTCTTCGCCAACACCAGGCGCAAGATGGTGTTTGCGCAGGGTTGCTTCGGCTGTGCGAGAGTGGCTGGCCAGAGAAGGTTTCAAAAGTTCCGAATCATCTGCGTGGCTACTGGAAGGTGCGCGGCAGTATCACGGTCTACGACGGACTACTGCTGAAGGACCGCTGCATCATCATCCCTCCTGGTCTTCGAAAAGACATGCTCCAGCTCATCCACGAAGGCCATCAAGGCATCGGGCGCTGCAAGGCAAGGGCCCGAGACGCGGTGTGGTGGCCCACCGTGAACAGCGAGATTGAGCAGCTCGTCACGGGATGCGAACGGTGTGCACAAACCAGGGTGCAGCGCTCTGAACCGCTCCTCTGTACGCCCACACCAAATCGTCCTTGGCAACGAGTCGGCATCGACTTATTTGAACTCTCTGGGAGGCACTACGTCCTCATCGTGGATTATTACTCCCGTTTCCCCGAAGTGGTGAGCCTGACCTCCACATCGTCCACAGCCGTCATCGCAGCGGTGAAGAGTTCATTCGCCCGCTTTGGCATTCCGGACGTTGTGGTTTCGGATAATGGGCCCCAATTTTCTTCGCGGGAATTTGCAGCTTTTGCATCGTGCTACGGTTTTCACCATGCTACGAGCAGTCCCAGATATCCTCAAGCAAACGGGGAAGCCGAAAGAATGGTACGGACCATGAAAGAGCTGTTCTTTAAGTCACAGGATCCGCACATGAGTCTTCTTGTGTATCGGGACACGCCGGGCATCAGCGGGTATAGTCCATCCCAGCTCCTCTTTGGCCGGCGTCTTCAGACCAGAGTTCCCAAGCTCGATGAGGCTCTGATCCCTACTTGGCCGTCACAAGAAGACTTCCAGCGCAAAGACAAAGCGGCGCGCGGACGACAACAACGTGACTTCAATCGGCGTCATCGTGTCCAGCGCCTTCGATCACTGTCCGTGGGGGAAGATGTGTGGGTGGACGATATCTCTTGCGCCGCCAAAGTGCTGAGTCCGGCCAAAAGACCACGCTCCTATGTGGTGGAGACTCCGTCGGGAGTCATCCAACGCAATCGTCGGCACTTGGTGCCATTTGATGCGTCAGACTCACAGCAACAGAATGCCGGTCCAGTGCAAGAGACATCGGGAAACTCTGGCGTCGTGGCTCAAAACAGCGAGGAATCAATGTTGAGTCCTTCAAGCCGTAACGCTCATCGTCCACCACAGACGGTGTCATCTGACGATGTTCAACGCGGTGGTGACGGTGACAGTGCACCACCAAGAACGTATTTTACGCGCTCTGGCAGAAGAGTGAAAGCGCCCGTGAAGTTGAACTTGTAGACATTTTCGTAGCGGTCGTCTTTCACTCTCAGAAAGGGGGATGTAGCGAGTGCATGTGCTCACGCGGCGTAACGCAGGACGACGTAGCCATGCGTGACTGATTGCATAGCGTGCGAGGTGCTCGCGCGGGGATTCCATGAGTTGTGTTTGGGTCGCCATGATGCCTGCATAAAGGTCACTGGTGTTTTGGGTCTCACGGTGGTCGGCTGCTTCATCCCACGTAACGTGCGGCTAGCCCAGAGCAAGCTCGCAACAATAGCAATGTATGTAATGTAATATGCTCCTCTTTTTCTTTTCTCTTTACGAGTGATTAATATATTCTTTCTCTTTTTTATTGCGTCAATCATTTTTTTTCTTTAAGCCACTTTTCAATTTTTTTTTCCCTATGAGGCGGTTGCGCATTTCTCATTTTGTTCTCCTTGCCCGTGCGCTGTGGTTCCGCGCAGGAACGCTTCTTCCTTGTGTGGAGTGCAACTGAAGGTGCGCTGACACATTCCTGCCCCTTGTCCTTGATGGCTAGGACCTCCAGCCATTCACGTGCGAGTTGGTTTCTGTTTCTTCCCACAAAGTGAACTTCATTGTAGTCTTGGTCTTCACATTGGCGCGTACGGCAGTGAGCTTGCTGGGCGCCCTGCTGCTTTTTTTCTCTTTAATTAAGACAAATTAATTACTTATCGACCAATCAGAATTTTTCTTCTCCCACAACGAACTCCTTAAAGCTGTCGCTTTAAAAAGAGACCGATCGCGATATGCCACATGTTAACGAAGAAATGGACGTGCTACAAATATATCAGAACATAAAACACGCGAAAAATTAACACACAATTCTTCTTGACGAATTAACACCTAAAATGTATAGCATCGGCAAGCTATTCTATCATAGCGTCCTGTTACTCTTCTGGTAATATTCCCGGTGCTTTGATGTCTTCGGGACGTGGAACCGTTGTAAGGCTAGAAATGTCGAGTGGCACCGCTGAATACGGTCAGGCTCAGATGACCGACAGCCGCTGCCGAGGACAAAGCGTTCGCGCGAGCTTGCGCGGGTTTCATCGTGCCCAAATCATTTTGTAGTGACGTTACAAGCACGGGATGGCGCTTTGCGAAACAGTTGTGCGAAGAAGCGCGACCGGTGGTTGTGCCGATGGCTGTGTATTGACAGGCATGGAATTTTATGTAAAGGAGGCTCCGGTTAGGCTGTGAGGTGCATGCAGTAGGCGATAACAACAAGCATACTCAAGTTCTTCTTCGTCATCGTCCTTTACGTCTTTTACACGAAAGTAAGTGAACAACGAGAGGGCAGGAAGGCGAACGCGCTAAGACTTCTGAAGGCCGGGAGGTGTAGATATTTCATCTGCAAAGTGCTCTATTTGATAGTGTTGGTCGTACTTCCTCCAGGTTTCTTTTTGTGGCTTGGTAACTGCCAAATTCTAGCGCGCCGATTGCTCGCAACGCCACCACGTTCGGGAAACCATTCCGAAACTCCCCGGCTTGAGGCGCCCAGATGGCGGCTCAATCCTTTTCTTTACTGTGGTCACCAGGGCGAGGGAATGTGGAGAAGTTGACGGCGGAGGGTTACCCACTGATTACAGTCATCGCTAATGGTGCGTAGTCCAAGCGGTCATAGAAGAACAAGGACGACTCTTCATCCTGTGTGGTAGGCACTATTTTGACCTCTCAGGTTTGAGAAGTGTTGAGCTGTAGGCAGTTCAACGCTTATTTCGATTTCACCGTTTTATCTTGTTTTGCTACCTTAAAGAATAATTTGGCTTACGCGATGTTGTTCTTTGAACGCTTAAAATTACCTTGGACATCGACTGTTTGAAGCGGCTGTAGTACCATCCGTCGGAAGACAATTTGTAACAGGGTCACTCCAAGACTGCCATGGCAGCATGGCAAAGTGAATCTGGGTAGTGTGAGGGATATGATATATTTTTATGATAAACAGAGCGCGTCACCAGTGGAGTGTACAGCTAACAGGAAACTTTCAGCTTTTATTCAAAATCTATTAGAACGCTAACCAGTGACTAATTGCGCAGCGCCCAGTTGGCTTCCACTTGCTCTGGTAAATAATAATGAATACCATGTAGGTTTTCATAACAAATATATTCATATCTCGTCACAGTTTTCGGAGCGGATGCGACCACGGAAATGATCAGCCACCATATAAATATATATCCTGTCTCCATGCACATAACCCTTGCACCAAAGGGCTACAGCGCCGGAAGTGTTGCCGTATTTCTGCATAAGCTGCACACTTTGCTTGAGTTCTTCCCAGTGGAATATCCCAATAGTAATCTGAAGTCGTCATTTGAAGAATCGTGTCGTGCAATCGTCAAGGATTTTCTCGCAGTAAAATGTTTCGGATCCGGATAAACGAATTGAGAAAGCTCTTACTCTATAAAAGCTTGCAAGCTGTTCCAGAATAAAATAAAACAGAAATTAGACGAATAGTTCTCTTCACCCCGCAGCGCCAGCCGTGGCGCTCGTTATCGGCGAGAAAGGAGCAGTCCGCCCGGCCCGGCCCGGTGTGGCTATTTAGATTGTTTTTCGTGAAGCGGCAAGTCTCAATTGAAACGAGTGCCAGATTGCATGAATGATGTGACAAATCTGTGTAGAATAAAAGCACACGATTCTTTCTGCGAGGAGCTCACTCAGCTGCAGGCTGCGCGTTAGAGCCGCATTCAGCTGGCAGTATGAGCGAATTGTCGTTTTCTTGTTCCCGTAAGTGTTGCCCCGTTTCTATTACCACTGTAATATAGGAGTTATAGTTGGATATAGCTAGGCCGTATAATTTCCGGTTTTAACCGATGCTCGAGCACGCTCGAGCTGTGCCTTTTATTTATCTGTGAGGGACAATAAGAAACGGATTCCTCGTGCATAACTTCAGCAATATAAACTTCATTGTTCACGAACAGATCAAGGGAGTCATATAGTTCGCAAGCGGAATACCTTTCGGGAAAGAGGCTTCCGCGAAAGTCTCAATATATTCTCTAGAGAGCTGTTTAGGTCACCAGCCGAGTTTGCCAGAAGAGGTCTGAGGAGCTTCCCGAGAAAGAGCTCGCAGAGCTCTTCGCTGTGGTACGGGTCTCTGCAGTTAGTACACCACATCAGCGGGCAGTCCATAAGGTGTGGAAGCACAGCGCTCGAGAGGACCTTGCAAATCCGTCCACAACGACGAATCTCTGCCGACTGTAGAGCACTCTCGACAAAGGTGCAGACGAGCTTGCACGGCCAGACAGCTTCAGGTCGTGGATAGCTGAGTCCTCCTTGGTCAAGGCTAAACACGAACTGATATGCTCCGTCACGTGATTCATTTCCCTTAAGTTGCAGCTTGCATTCAGGACACGTCACCTGCAAAGTTGAGCGGGTTCTACACATTAGCCTTCCTTGCTTCAATCTCTCTTGAAATTCATCGCAGGTTTGTCGCAGTTTTTTCATTCGCTCGTTCAGTCGTTTGGCTTGCATTTGAAGGCGGTGCGCGTTTTTCTTGGCATCTTCCATGAAGCCTGTCAAATTGAATGACGTCTGACATTCTTCCACTTTAAACTCTTTTCGCAGGCAAGGTTCAATAGCCACGCACTCATCAACAGCTGGTCTTCTTTCTGCAGGGGACTGCATTTTGCGTTGTTGGCTTCTACCGCTCGCATGCGACGTGGACGCGTTAGGTAGCACACGAACAAGCGTTCTGCGCTTCTTTGAACCTGCTGGTTGCATGTACAACGGATACAATGGGAATTGAGTCGGCACCGCTGTCGGTCGCAGCAACTTCCGCTTCATCCCTACCTTGTAGTCCTCCTCCTAAAATGAAGGGAGCACACGACGCTCCTGGAGCTTGGTTGCCACTGGCTGCCCTTCTCGCTGCCTTGTCGCGAAATGTTCTTCAACCAGGCATCCGGAATTTCTCTCTAGACGGCAGCTCGTGATAGCAGAGTTCCGGATTTCTCGCAGCATTTGACTTACAACGCGGTACGCAACAGTTTTTAGGCATCGCGTGCTCCGTAACCCATCTGCACACTTTAAAACTGTGGAGAGACAGACAAAAGGCGGCTGTCTACGTCTCTTCTTTCTCATCCATCAGTGGTTATCGCCACAAAACTATAGAAACGAGCAAAAAAACGATCGAAAACACAAACCACACACGCGAGCACAGGGTAAAACTACGATATTTTCTCCGCGCAAAGCGGTGCAAAGGTGGGGGGCAAGCGAGTTTTGCGGCCTTTTGCAACCGCGGCAGCGCCTCGGTATCGGCGAAGCCAATGACGGGCAGATATTTTATCTGGGTCGCGGAGCAAGAGCGCGTTGGGCGCCTTCTTTAGCTTTCAGCTCACAAGACCACTCGCCGATGTGCAGCGCCTCCACGGCAGATGGAAGAAGTTCTCCTCTCACGCGCGCTCTTTTGTTTTCGGAAAAAATCGGCAGGCCGCACCAACAGGGGGGATCGAGAGGCCGTGGTTCTAGAATAAAGTACTTGCACATCAAAGACAAAAATTCGACCACCTCGCGTGAGGGCTACATCGTCTGAAGGCGAGTCGTGAACCCGGCAATCGAGGTGGTACGGACCAGCGTTTGATGTCTGTGCAGGTGGCGGGAGACGTCAAGAAGTTGGAACGCGTGAAATGGTGTAAAAGACAAAAAGGCTCGAATGCACCTAAGCACTTCTTATGAGTTGTGAATGCGTACTCGCGCGCGCGTCCTCATGGAAGTCACCGCGCTGCGCTGACATCGGCCGTGCCGCCTGCTTCTCCAGAGCTGGCGCGAGCGGCCGATTCCTTTCCCTACGCGCTGGTGGTCTGCCCGAGCGCGCCAGCCGATTCCTTGTACCGGCGCAGGCCGGCGCAGACTTTTTAGGCGGCGCGGGCACACAGCGCCATGGGTGGCGGTCGTTGAAACTGACGCGCAGTGGCCAATGGAAACCTCGTTCCTTAAAACTATGACGCGCGCCAGCCAATGGGACCGAAGTCGAAATCCATCAGATTTCGGCTTCACTGCGCCTCCATTGGGAGCGGGGAATCTAGGTGCCTAGGCTTTTCACGTGGCTTCAAAGCTGGGTGCCATCAGATGTTGGCTTCGCTTGGAGAAAAGAGTTTCAGGTGCCGTTTGGTGCGCGGCTTAAAAGCTGATGACGTCGGCTCGCTCCGATGAGACAGTTAATGCTTTCGGATTAAAACAATAAACGCTAAAAGCTTTCTCCTGCCCGGGAGAAGAAGAAAAACACGATGGAAGGTGACGGAGAGCCTACTCGGCGTTGTCTTACTTGGATATTTGTGTTTCGTATATCTGTGCATGCCTGGCCCGTTTTTCTAGTGGTTCTGGTGACCGGTCATTCAAAAAATCGTGTTTTCTTTTCGGCTATTCTCCCCTTGCTGATGTTTTCTATTTTGTTGAACTTGCTCTCTTTATGCTGCTGAATGTTCTGCTCGAATTGCATCCAGTTACTGTATTATGCTCATATTTTTAAGAAGTAACGAGTAATTAAAGTAATTCGTTACCAATATTTTGTAACGAAGTTACATTCCAAATTACTTCCGAAAAGAAGTAACGTGGCAATTACAAAATTACTTGAAAAGGTAACGGATTACAAGTATAACCAGTTGCTTGTAACGGATTACTTCCCAAGTCTGGGGCCAATGGACCGATCTCACCAGCCAGTTTTGCTACGCCGCCGCTGCCGTGCATCGTGGGAACTGTAGTCTTTATGCATGCGCCACAACCCACGCTGGGGGGCGGCACGAGCAGACGGCACAAGCTGACCCGTTCACTGTCGCCTGCCTCCAGTGGACTACAATTATGGCGACGTCACGCATGCGTGGGAAGCTCGGTGTAGATCGGTCGATTGGATTCGCTGCCCGCCCGTGCCACATACCCGCGAACACACTCGAGGAAAAAATTCTCCAGTTGCTCACTTTCGAGCGATGAGGAGATCCTCGGTGAAGACTGAAGAGCCGCCGCCGTACCCGTGCACGCAGGCGCCGCCATGTTTGTTTGGGTTGCCCGACGAGGTCCATTGCTATTGGTTAAGCGAATGCGCCAATAGCAAGCTTCTATTGATGTTGTTGACTGCGGTCAGCTGCGTTGCAACGCAACTGTGCGTACAAGCTTCGCGCCCGTTTGGCACAATCGCACGCAAGCATGGCTATTCGCGGTGAGAAGCTCGCTAGGGGCGCTTTTGTTTTCCCCACTATGGGTAGTGCACGTGCTATACCCACGCGGTTAAGTTTTCATTTTCGTAGTGCTTCGACGCTTGGCATTGCATGTGCTTGCACCGGCAGAGGAGGTGGAAGTACTCTCTCCTCTGGGTTGTGAAAACATTTCACAAGGCGGGGATACCCAAAACTTCTCGCCACGAATACTTTGTTTCGCCTTACGTAACGAGCGAAGCCGAAGCTACAAGCGCGAGCATTCAGTCTGAAACGGTTCCCGCACTGCACGAGCCCGCGTGCACGCTCACAGCATATGGCTCACTCGGTAGTTTGACTTCGCTCGCACCTAAAAGGAAACATAGAGCCACTAAATAAGCTTCGCTTTGAGCATCGGCACCCGTTCCCAGACATTGCTGTGGGCGCCGCCATTTTTGTTCGTATGCAGAGCAGACGCAACTGCCGATCGCCATGATTCAAAAGTGCGACTTTCTCAGCATTAGATTCGGTGTTAGGAAGCTCATGTAATATTGCTTTTCTGTGTCACGAACTGTTTAAACATTTGTGGAGGGCGGAAAAGCGTTTTCTTATGATTTCAGATAAAGCTTCAGATAACTGGCAACTAGTGATAATGTGGCCAAGTGTCGTTACTCTGAAGCGTAGGGGCTATATTTAGTGGCAACTCAAGTGAAACCAAGTCTAGTGGCCAAAGCACGAAGCCTCTGCAGCTCAGTGACGTCGACAGTCTAGTGTCTGTCACAGGTTCTGCCAGAGTGACCTGTTCGAGATCATTTCTTTGCTTAGCTATCTCGGAAACGATTTAGTATTGGCTGATAGTATATTCCACGATAATTTCTGGCTTGTTCTTGCAAAACAAAAAATTATCGTGCCTACAGTGACCATAGTTTTATTCGTGTGGTCCTAATCTCCCGGGAACAGAACCGCGGTTCTACCCGTGACGTCACGGCGAGGATAGAGCAACCAATCGGCACTCTGATTGCAAGCTCGTTCTCGCGGCTCATAGAGCCATCATATTGGAGCGGACGGCTTCCAACTTCGCTCTCAGGCGGAGTTGAAGTTTCCACAAACCTCCGCGTTGTTACAAAGAAAAGGTGACGAACCGACGAACATTGTATGGTCCCTCTTTCGCTGGGGATAACGCTGAGGGTGCCCACTGGCTTGCGGCTGGGGTAGGCGTCGTTATATGGCATTTCGAGAAGTCTGAACCTTCCTAGCTTTTGTCGGTTTCTCTTTAGGGAGAAAAAGAAAAGGGGGAAGGGGCGTACAAAGTTGCGCCTCTGCTGTCGTCGAGATAAGCAATAATCGGGAAAATAAACCCGAAGGGAAAGAAGGCGGCAAACGCGTAGGGTTCCAGGACATTCAATCGAACGCCGTTTCATCGAAAAAGTGATCGTCCCGTACCGAAGCGTCCAATTGCAACAATCGGCCGGTATTTTTAAACGAAGAATCCTAATAACGTGCAAAAAAACGTTGCTAAAACAAAACAAAAATTGTGCTGGTGGAGTTGGAGGCTGTGGAACCGCGAATCCATCCGTTTGGGTACACCCCAGGCGTGTCCTTTGTCGTGCCATCCAAGCGTCTGTCGTACGAGAGGACAATGAGAATTTCTCCAATTTTATTGGCAGGAACCTGTGAAGCATTCAATGAAACGGCGTTGCAACAATGTGACGTGTTGGGCTAGTTGGTTTGAAGTGAACATCTTGGGAAGGAACAGCGGCAAAAACTTGGACAAGGGTAAGGAAACACAGACGACAGGACGGTGCTGAAGTAACAAGGAAGAAACAAGAAGCATAAAGTCTCATGCCCGTTTAGGGCTATTACAACTGAGAGAGGTACTTGGCAGCGCCAATTGTGATCATTCCTCCAGAAACAGTTGCTGCTGTAGACATTGAGACCCTTTCAGAGTTTCTACTTGTGAGGCAGTGGCGGATTTCCTTGAAAGTAATAAGTTCGGAAATTTGTCGGCATTTAGTATAGATGTTGAGGATCTTTATATTCTCTGACTCATGATCAGTCGTTCTCTTCAGTCAAGTCCTGTACAGAGCAACGGAGAACTCGCGTTCAGAAATTCTATCGGTGTCACTCTCGCAAAGATTTCCATAGCTTTTAAGCTTTTACACCAACTCGATGGTGGCTGGATGGGACAAGGGAATTTTTCTACGAAAAGGCGTAGCTTGCATTGGGTCCCGTGTGGCCCCAACGCTGAGTGACATCTATCTTGGCGAAACGATAGAAGTACAAAATGCTCTTCCCGTGTCCACCGTCAAAAAAGTGTTTCGCTATATGGACGATATTTTGGCTAGTGTTTTAGGGCGCTGATGGGGTTGACACGCAGGCTAAGGTACTTTCCGTTTTTTGAGAACTGTGGCGGGGGGGTCAGGGTTTGTGTTTGAAGAGCCCAACGAAGGGGTTCTCCAATTCCTTGACCTTTCGTTGTGTCTTTGAAGAAAACGTGTTTGTTGGTCGTTTAGTCCACGCACAAAGAAGGCCATTCTGAACTAGCAGGTCTGCCACTCAAAATTGGTAAAAAGAAGCTACTGCGGTCTCTTGTCTTGGGTCCGCCCTAAAGGTCGTGCGGCCACTTCATGAAGGACGGTTCTAAAGTGGAGCTAAAAAACCGAAGCTCTGTCAGGGTTTCCATCCGCCCTTTTCACTGAGGTGGCTGCCCCTTATCAGGACTACGAGGATAGGATGAAGTCTGATTTCGACAAAAAGAAAGGAAAAAATTGATAGTCGTGCTCTATTTGTATCGATGGTCGCTATGGGGTCCTCGGTGGTGTTTTCTTCCACGAGAAAATGGGTCAGATATGTGCAGCGTCGAGCGCTACCACCGAAAAGCGGTCGAAAAGGAAATGCACCAAAAAGCTCGTTGTGCCGTTTGTGGCTTGAGCGTCTGGCGTGTTTTATAAGATTGCCTTGTCGTGTGGCGATGTGTGCGTTGGACAGACTAGGGCCGCTTTCTAAATGACAGACTTCGAGAACATTCGTATTCACTCAGGGCCACTGTTGGGGTTGCTACCTTACACTGCAGGGACTGCAAGTGCCAGCCTAAATTTAGCGAAGTCACTGTTCTGGATAAACACTACGGACAGAGTAACAAGGAAAATCATTGAAGTCTTTTTTATCTCTGAACTTGGCGGGAGATGCGTTAGCGAACCGTCACTGGCTTTGTCTGAAAAAATAATTCGGGTACTTTCATAATCTATGAAGGGCATTACGTAGCCACTGACATGGCCTATCTTGACATAATATGCTGCAATAGGTTGGCGCATGTGTGGTGTCTGTTAAATTTTTCTGATTAAGATGCTTCTTGTTTTGCTTTTCCTTCCTTTTTTGTGTAGTAAACAACAACTGTCGTGTGTGTTTCTTTACCCTTGTCCAAGTTTTTTTTGCCGCTATTCTTTCCTGAAACGGCGTTCGGTGACGTGTCCGGTCTAGGTGCGTACGTGACCTTCATAGTGCAGCAACAGAACCAATTAGATGCCTCGCTTTGTGGAAATATGGTGGCTGGAAACCGGCATCGTCTCTCAGGCCCGTGCCATCTTTTGAGGTTC